>MVGT01003947.1:596796-667344 GCA_002174775.1 Macleaya cordata
AGAGAGAGAGAGAGAGAGAGAGAGAAGAATATATAATAACCCAGACAAGATGACTGTCGATCTTCTAAAAATCCAGCCCTAATACCATGAAATGAATGTTGAAATCTCCTTGAAATGTGTGAAATATATGAGATGGGAAAAGGCTTTCTGTTCAGATATATGAGAGAACAGAGAAGAAATTTCAACCTTCATGTTTTCTACATATGCTAGCTGAATGGCAACCGAAAGGGTTACACATTTCACTACCCCACCATTTCTTCATCTAAGAAGTTCCTATCAGATAACGATAAAAGAGAGAAAGAGAAAGATTTTTCTTAAAGCCATTATTCAAAAAGGGACAAGTGAGATAGCAAAATATGTGGACACTTTGGGACCATCATCCGAGCTGCCGTATGAAAGGAAAGACTCGCTACTTAGTCTAAGCATTTAAGCAAAGAATGCTCCATTATGAAAACTCTCACTATGATATTGGTATTCAGAGGACAAATTCAATGATGACATTTGATCAAGGAACCTTCATCCTGTTTTATTTGATACTTTTTATACCTATTATCTCACTTTTTCTTGTCACTTTCGACAGTGCGATTTTTGGAGTCACATTAAATATGTACAATCGGAAATAATGGGGATTTGTAAGTTGGTTTTTGAGTTGACCTCTAGATAATATTTTTTTTCTCCCTCTACAACATACTACTTCAGATTTTTACTCTCAGAGACAAATTCAAATTATGGTGGAGAGAAATCTAGCAACAAATATCACAAGCCAAATGTCATCAATGATCCCAATAAAGAAAATTTGAAAATCCAAGTGATGAAGGAATTTATTTTTTGGTAGCTAAAAAGAAAAAGACATTAGAGAAAGACAAAGAACCTTTTTGTATTACACACACACACACACACACACACATATATATATATATATATAGAGAGAGAGAGAGAGAGAGAAGCTTCCAAGACATCTCAGTACATACAAATTAGATGTACAAAGAAGCTACAGGATGTACATGGACACAAAGAAACATATATATTGTCATACAAACATAGTAAATAACAAAAAGCTAGACGAGGAAAAGAATTGAAAAATGAAGAGGAGAAATGTCCCTTATGGAGTAACATGTGACATTAAAAATAAATCTTGAATCTTGATCCCTTGGATGCTTATCCTTTACATGAAAATGGTAAAAATGCAATTCATGGAGAGAAAAAAAAAAGGGATAAAGAAATATTAAAATAGATATGACATTGTTAAGTGTTAACTATTTATGTACACTTACGTTTTGGTTATTAAGAAAAGAGAAAAAAGAACAGAGATGTCCTATTTTTCCTTATTGATTCCTTTTCTTTTTCTAGGTTAAACATTGTTTGTCAGACGAAAACGGAGAAGATAGTATCTAGTTTCTTATAAAAATAATGACCCAAACCAAAGTCATTTTGTTTCTTCGTTTCCAAGTTCTAACATTTGATATTTTATATAAAATGAATCATATGAATGTGAGGATACTATAGTGTGAAAAAATATCCACACATGAAATCGTGTGTCTACACAGTATAATTTTTATTTTTCTAATATATAAGTAGTTTAGTTGCTAGTACTGGATCTATGCAGTAAGAATAGACAATCCACGGATCCCAACATCGTTAACTTGATTTAGTTTCTTCTTTGTCAAACTCATAATTCACCAACACTTCCCTATTACTAAGTCTAAAATAGCCTAAACTATTTCGGGTTAAATACCTTGCTAAAGCATGTCTCATCAAGTTTCCTCTTAAAACCATGTTCCAAAACCTTTTAGACCTAATGTCACTCCTTTCCTCTATACCATTCAATTTGCATCAAAACACTTTTCTTGATGGTACCATCATCCATCTTTGTTCAACATGCACAACGCATCTCAATCAACTTTCTTTTATTTTATCCCCAAAGAAGCTTCATCCATTCCCTCGGCTAAGCTAATTCGGATCTTTTCCTTCCTATTCTATTCATTCATCCATCACAATTTCTACCAACAAAAGGTGCCTCAATAACTAACCTACTTACTTTATAACCAACCTCCAGGCATCGTTGCCAGTGGCAAACGAATTGCAGAAAGAAGAACGTGATTTTAATCTGTTCAGCGATCAAAAGAGTTAAAACTATTATGTTTTTAATTGCAGAACCTACAAAGGACTGAGCCAGTATTTTTTACTCCTTTGTGTAAACAAAATTATTGTTTCAAACTGCACCAAAGTAACCCTATCAGAGTTCAAAATCATCGAAATCAAACAGATCTGGATCCATTTACCCGATCTCTGTTACAAATCCTCGATTCAACTCAAAATCAACATAATTTTTTTACATAAGAACAGTTCATTCATTTCAAATACCTAACGTAATCAAAATCCAATCAATCTCGGAAGTAATAATATCATACGAGGAAAACTCTAAAACCCTAGACATGCAGTTCTTCATTTTTGCCAACAAAAAATGAGAAATCAAAGAGAAAGTAAAATCTCAAAATCAGAACTCACCGACATTGAATCTCCGTTCTGAGAACTCACAGATCGATCTATCAAAGACGGAGTACAAGTAGAGAATAATTGCCGGCAGAATACTTCACCGGAAAACTCAAAGTAACGCCTGAGAAAATCAGGTTTTCGAGATGGTGACAAATTTATATATATGAAACGGGTTGGTGTAGAATCATGGGAAGGAGAAGGGAAGTTTGGACTTTGGACCCAGAAAAAGAGAAGATAGTTTTTTTACAGAAAAAATACTTGGCTATCTAAACAAAACAAAACTTTTGATGTCCCAGTTTAGAAAATTGCCACGTTGTACATAGTGGCCCATTGAACTGTAACCGTCAAATTGAGAGAAATTTTGCTATTCGATATCATATGGAAATATTGATGCACCAACTAATGATGACACGTGGGTGATTAGGACCATTCAACGGAAATGATTTATTGATATCCTGGTGGATCAGCATTGACTTTTTCTATAATTTAAGTCAAATCAAACTGAAAATCCACGTGGCACAATTTTTGGATGATGGTGTATCTAATTCGCTCTACTTGGGTAGTTTTTTAGATGGAAACGTTTCGGTGACTTATTACGTGGGTCGACTGCGTTCGGGATTTCGGGGTTTGTCCAAGGGCAGGAAAGATTCCACATTACAAATTTGGGAAACTTTGCTTCCACCCTACTTGTTTTTACTAACACCTGTCATATCTTACACTTTGTTTACACCGGAGTGTGGGTTCAAATAGAGGTGATTAATGGCTTTTTTTTTATTGGCTCGTGATATCTACCGCATAGGCAATCAATAAGGGACATCTACGTTAAGGGCTACTTAGTGATGTTAAGGACTACCACGATAAAGTCAAATGCCTTTGACTTGTTTTCAAAAAGTAACTCACATTTAACTTCAGTCAACAACTGAACAAATGCCTTTTTATGGAAAAAAATATCGAACAGGTATTGTTGTTCACTAGCCAGACATGCATATCCATTTTTTGTCACTTTTGGTTTTCTCCGCTTTCTTTTGTTATGTTTTTGTTATGTTTTTATTTTTTTATATTTTGATGACTTAATGCCATCACATAACTTGTTTCGGGAAAAAATTTCTCCATTAGTGGTGTAGTTTGCTTCATACCATATAAGACTCCCAAATGTGCTCGGTGTTGTGATGCCAAACAAAGCTGTAAAAAAATTTGTTAGATTGGAATCCGAAGGAAAGTGTTAAACAATAGAAAAATTTAAAATTTTATATTAATTGTTTGACCAAAAGATGGTAGCCCTTATTAAAACACACATAAAATTCAGTCAATTATTATTGACTCTAAAATTAAGTGGCCCTTATTTGTTGCCTATGCGGTAAATATCACGAGCCTTTTTTATTTTTCTATTTCTTTTTGAGAGATTCAAAATTATGACTTTCAAACTATCTATTTTTTTTTTTTTGATTTCCAACTTAACTTTTGAGGGAATTAAAAGGGTGTTTGGCAACCACAAGTCAAAGTGCTTATGCTTCTCTTAGAGCATCTCCAATGCAATGTGGATGTGGTAAAATAAGACTGCCACATAAGAAAAATACACATTTCTCAAAAAAAAACTCATCAAATATTAATGTGAAGACACACTTTTAAACTGAGTTGGTAGTGAAATGGAATACTATTGGTGGAATGGATGTGAAAAACGAGGACATTGTGAAGTTGAATGTCTAGAATTTGAATGAATTAGACATTCAACTTCACAATGTCCTCGTTTTTCACACTAGTGTCTTTCCATTCCACCAATAGCATTCCATTTCATTGCCAACTCAACTTAAAATTGTATGTTCACATTAGCATTTGAAGAGTTTTTATGGAAAGATGTGTATTTTTCCTATGTGGCAGTCTTATTTTACCACATCCACATTGCATTGGAGATGCTCTTAGAAGCACTTCTACTTTTGAGAAGTTGAAAGTTAAAATAAATTTATATGGCAAAGTACTAACTTATAAGCAAATAAGTTAGTAGTTTATTGGATACCATTAATTGTTTAAGGGAGAAAAAGACAAAGATAATGCGCAACTCGAGGCAAAAGTAACTTATCCCAAGTCAAAAATAATTTTTTTTACTTTGGATAAAAGAAACTTTTCTACTTATATAAGTCATTTTATTTTTGCATTTCATATGTGCTTTTCTACTTTTCGACTTATATAAATAGAAAAGTTTGTTATTATTGTGTTGCCAAACACCCTCTAAAAGTTTTTTTGTCTATATAAAATTATTCCTCGAACTACATGACTTAGAACATTATAAATATTGGGTGAGAGTTGAGCACAGAAACTGTCACAAACATACATACATTGCAAATAAGTCGCCCATAACAACGAAGAGAAAGTCGTTCAAAAACAATAAAGAGAACACCCCAAACAAATACCTACTATATATATATATATATATATATATATATATATATTATAGAAATTACAGGAGTCTCATTCAAAGGTAATACTACAGTTAGAGAGCTTCGAACCCATCACCTCGATGCTATTATGTTTTTTGATATATTATAATGGTAAGAGATCATCTCACCTTATAACAATAAAAAGAGATCATCCCACCAAAAATTAATCACTTCATCATATTTCATATCCATATGGCCTTATTAAAGGAGGATGTAAACATAGTGTAGTGTTAAGTTAGGTGATAACTGATAATAAGAAAAAAGTGGAGTCAAAGAAAATTTTCCTTCTAATTACAACTTGCAAGGCAAGACTATCAAAATGCCAAACAACGCCCAGATTCCGTGGACCGTAAAACCCTTATTATGTGGGATTTTTCTATTTGAATACCAAAAATGGTAGATGGACCTCAAATCCTTAGATCTATAAGGGTTTATTTTTTGTGACGATATTCATCACATCATGTAAATCATCATCATAAAAAATTAACTCATTTTAAAAATTTTAACCTCATCAAAAGTTGACTTTATTCCTCGTCCTTTATATTTTCAATCAACTTGTAATCTATTTTTACTGGGGTTAGAAATTTTAGAATAAACTGATTTTTTGTGAGAATATTCTACATGGTGACGAGACATTCTCACCAAAAATATTAGCCCATGGAATAGGCCTTAAAGGTTTGGTGTCTGAGAATCAACACCATCTTTTGCGTTTAAATAGCATTGTCCAATTACGTGATCCTTAATCTTTTGTTTTTCTATCACTTATCTTCGGGAACCGTAACACCTTTCAATATGAAACAAAAATAAATTAGATTTTCGTAAAAAAAGAGGTCGCAAGAAGAATAAGGAAGGTGATAGCTTTTGAATAAGGTGTTTAAAGTTCGATTAATGGTAACCTCAAGCCCTAGTACATTTCGTTGGTGATCGTTCCAGGCTTGTTGAAGAAGCACCACTTCACCAAGGTCAAAAGAGAAAAGTAGTGAAGAAGATTGGAGGGTAAAGGGAAACAACGGTCACAGTCAGGACCGTTATCTATATTTTTGGTATGAAAGGGGGAGAGCCCACGCCAGACGCTTATGTAGCATGTTGGGACCCACCACTTTTTCCCCTCCTAAAAGTGTCGAGGGGGTTTCCAACTTATGTGGCAGTAACAATCGATACAAACAGTACTACTAAGGGCTCTCCTGCTCTAATCCTTCACGAGGTGTCATAAGCACGTGTGGGCATCCTCTTCCTCTAAAGCATCTGGGAGAGAAGGGGAACATCTGTTACATCCGCGATCTCTTTGAGACATGCTGGCCTGTGTATAATCAACACTATTGTCAGTCCTCTCGTGTTATAATCTTCATGATTGGTAAAGAAGCTTATATATAAGGTAATGGTTTTAGGTGCCAAAGCCTATTTCCGTTGTCCTCCTCTGGTCTTGACTGTCTTCCCTTTTGGTGAGGATGTCTCGGGCGACCTCTCCTGATTTTACATAGTTATCTATACATTATTTGTAGGGCCCATCAAAAGATGATTCAAAGGCTAATTTTAAGTTAGGATATTCTCCTTATCATGCTAATCATCCTCACTAAAAATGAGCACATTCTAGAACTTGTAACACAATCATCCGATGGTTAGAAATCATTAAAAATCAACGGTTTAAACTATTTATTTTATCATTTAATATCACTATAGATTACAGGTTTTAAAATGAGCTAATTTTTTGTAAAAATAATCACACATGATAAGAATAGTATCCTAACTTAATATCAGTAGCCATTAAATCATCTCTAAGTAAGCTCCACGAGCCAATATACACTCGATAAAAGAATAACGATGTAAGCTCTCTTTAGCTATACATGTTGATTGTTTTGCTTGTGTTTGTAATTGGATAACGATCCCATCATTGTTAAAAAAAATAAAAAATAAAATTAATGCTACATATAGATTTTGTAAATTTTTTCATTTATTTGTTCAAATTATTTGAAGCGCCAATTTGAAGCATGGGCCAGTGAAATAAAGGTTGTTCCTATGCATTTGAGCCACGTGTGTCCATCAACTCTTGTTTGTTCTTTTTTAAATACACAACAACGGGCCTTTGTGAACTGTTTTTCTAGAGAATGACGGAATATATGATGCCACCCACAACCATCCACAACTTTATAATTAATCAACCCCAGAATAAAAAATAAAAATATTGCCCTTTCTGTATTTCTATCTGGATTCTGTAACCCTTTCCAATTCTCTCTCTCTCTCTCTAACTTTCTCTCTCTAAAACTTTCTCTCTCTCCGCGGACCGCGAATTGGTGTCGTTTCCACGCCTAAAAAGACCTCAATCGAGACCCCTTTTAATCCTCAACTACCGGCTTTGATTCCGCTTTTTCGCACCCCCGAATCCATTCTCGCTCTCTCTCAATCGTTTGAGATCGGTGCCGGATTCTTCCCTGGATCTTAGCGAATTTCGGCTTCTAGGGTTTTCAGAAAGATCATAAACTTATATTATCTTTTCTGAGAATTCTAGGGCAGAAGATGAGCTTTCAAGATCTAGAATCTGGTCGTACTTTGCCTTCAAGGCGAGATTATATTAATGGGAAACAGGACCCTACACAGGCCGTGGCATCAGGTGTGTTTCAGATTAACACCGCTGTTTCGACGTTTCAACGCCTCGTTAATACCCTCGGAACCCCCAAAGACACGCCTGAGCTCCGAGAGAAGCTGTGAGTATTAAATTGCTCTCTCTCTCTCTCTCTCTCTATCTATCTCTCTATTGTTTTCAATTGATTGAGATTTTGTTTGATTGATAGACGATGTGAAATTCTAGGGTTTTGATAATTTGGTTACGTTGACTCTGGTTGCGAATTGATACTTATGAGTTCAATGATTCTGATGATGTAATTGACTAGGAGATGAAGAAAATAATCGTGGTTTTTAGGTATTTGGATTTATTGAGCTCCATTATATACGTTCTTCAATAAAACCTCAATTATGGGTGGGAACTGCAGTCTTTGTTGGTACTTGATTAGACCCAAAAACTATTGGGGCAGAAAAATCCATGTTATTTGGGTTTATTGGTTTGTTAATGAAAAGTGTAGAGTTTTTGTTATGAGAGATATAGGGTTTTGTCACCTCTTCAATTCTATCTCAATTAGGTAGGATTTTATTGCCCCAAGCACTTATTTGTTCAGGATATATCCTACCTTGAGAGCAACCTCTATAATGCACAAATTTGTTTGTTATAATTGTATCATCATCTGGTGTTTGCTTCATTTTGCTAAGCATTTCCTTACTAGCATTCACTATCCACTTTGATTGAATTCTGCCTCAACTTACCTCAAGGAGCATGGAAGAACTGTGCACGATTTCTGCTTTATGTCATCTGCAGTATTGGATAACTAAAATATGATGAGTCTTATGCAACTATTATGGCTAGCAGTGTCAATTTTAAACTTTTGGCTTCATATGTGCAGTTTAGTACATCCCTGACCACATATAGTGATGGAACTGGTGTTGCTAAAGTTGGGTTATGGCGTTACGCATATGGTTATTAATGAGGGTTTATTCTTAAAAATGGGATCTATTGGAGTTTTTGTACTAAAAAATGAAATATTTGGAATGCCCAGGGGGCAGCAACAGTTGAACTTTCACCTCACAAGTTGGAATTTCTGAGTTTGATTCCCTCAACGGGACAGCCTAATGCCAGTTTGCTGGCAAATTGACCCGACCCAGCGTGTGTTGTGTCCAGGTGCCTTGTCTGAGGAATAGTCAGGTGCTTTTAGATGCCCATACACCTCACGTCTCAGAAAAAAAAGAAAAAGAAAGAGAGGGTGTATTTGCCTTAAAAATCAGAACCTGGATTGTAAGAGTTCAGTTTTCTGGTATTGGATGATACATTTGGAGCATTTGGTAAACATGTAACATTCTTTCTAACTCTCATAGCTCATAATAGACATCTTTTTTCAAAGAACCAATTCTTTTTATGTCTAACTAGTAACTACCATGTAGTCTGAAAATTATTGCTTGATAAACCATTGATTTTGTGTTCTATTGGTTCTCACATTTTATTGATACACTGCTAGGCGCAAGACAAGGCTACATATTGGACAGTTGGTGAAGGATACTTCAGCAAAACTTAAACAAGCCAGCGACACAGATCAACATACGGAAGTCAGTGTAAGTTCATATAGTGCTGACTTTTGTACTTCCATCCTCTGTAAGAAGGGATACTCTTCATGCTACAACTTCCTTTCAGCTATTGATAGATCTGCTCAATGATCCTTAGATGGATCTTTGATATTGTAGTTTACTTGGCAGCTCCATGTCTTTAGGTCTCTTTCAGTCTTGGACCTCTTGGCTAGCTAAGCGCTGGCAAAAGAATATGAGTTGAGTTGACTGTCTATTGTACTACTGAACATGATTGTGCTTACACTTTGAATATCTTCTAACTGCAGGCCAGCAAGAAGATAGCCGATGCCAAGCTTGCAAAGGACTTCCAGGCAGTTTTAAAAGAGTTTCAGAAGGCTCAACGTCTTGCCGCCGAAAGGGAAACAGCATATGCCCCTTTTGTCCCACAAGCAGTTCTTCCTTCCAGGTAATTATTATTGTTAGAAGCCTTTAACTACATAGGTTGGATTAAATTTGTTTATTTGCACCACATGATAGTTGTGGAAAGCGACTCAGCTCTAACCATCATACATGGCACTTGCTGATAAATTTCCAGCATGATATGTGCAGCAAATATATGTTGTTTTAACTCATCGTATTTCTCTCCTATTTCAACATATCTTTCTAACATTATAGCTTTAATCATCAAATCAGCTACACTGCAAGCGAGCTAGATATAAGTTCGGATAAGAGCCCTGAACAGCGTGCTGCTCTTGTGGAATCTAGAAGGTAAATATTTGTTTCTTACATTCTTATGTCAATACGTACTGCTTAGATGGATTGGTGTTCTTAGAAAATGTTTTTAATGAGTTCAGTATGTGGTTGTTATTCTTTATCAAAATAGGTGTTATTCTGTTGTAAGAACAGCCTAAGAATAATTAAATTTAGTTCAGATATTTTGCTCAAAGTTCTCCTGAGCCGCAAGTTTTGTTATTCCCAGTTTCCTTTATCAGCCCCCTTAGCTGTGATTGTTTGATGTAGACCTTACATATCATGGGGTCCAAGTGACCTATCAAAAGAAAAAATCATGGGGTCCAAGTGCATTATTTGATGGATAGTGGGGCCTTGCGTGTACATCTAGCATCTTGCATTTATGGTCATTGTTCAAACTTCAACGTTCTTTAGAAGTGCGCTACTGTAGGACATTGATGATTTGATGTAGCTCTTCATGGGAGTCAATCACTTAAAATGACTCTTGAGAAGTTCCCTGCTGTTGCAAGTGGGATTTTGTATGCACTATTTGGGCATCTGGTGCTATATTTCTTTCTATAATAATCTTTTCTTGTTTTTCCAAAGAAGGTGACTCCAGAAGTGACCTGTGTCTCCAGTTAATTTTGTCCCTGGAATTACCCATATATCGTTGTTCAGGGGTTTTCCAAGTTATGGGCTGTAGACCTGATAACCCATTGACAACTGCCAATTACTGCACTCTTTTGTGTGCTGGTAGCGCACTCTGATGAAGAATTGTCCAGGATAAAAAAAAAAAACGTCTTCATTATTTTTTTTATTGTACATTAAAGCTGAAGAATTGGGCATTTATCTCCATTCAAATTGCAAGTCTATCTGCTGAAGAATTGTCCAGGATCATTTTTTTTCATTGTACACTTCTGCTGAAGTATTGGGCATTTTTCTCCGCTCAAATTGCAAGTCTATTTTGCTACTTTATTTTTGTTTTTATTTGTGATACAGGCAGGAGGTATTGCTACTGGACAACGAGATTGTTTTTAATGAAGCAATCATTGAGGAAAGAGAACAAGGAATCCAAGAGATTCAGCAACAGATTGGTGAGGTAAACGAGATTTTCAAAGATCTTGCTGTACTGGTCCACGAGCAAGGAGCTATGATTGGTAACTCATCTAGTCTTAACTCTCTCTTTTGGTTGCTTCGGTTTGATATATCTCTTCACCTATCATACCTGATAACAAAATACCTGTTGCCTTCCAGATGACATTGATTCCAACATTGAGAGCTCATACGCAGCAACGGTACAGGCAAAATCGCAACTTGGAAAAGCAGCTAAGACCCAAAAATCAAATTCATCTCTGGTAAGGTTTGGAGAGTTATGTTTGGTGAAATATATACTAATCTTAATCATCTCCTCTGTGTTAACCTTAATTTCTGTTCATGATGCAGACATGCTTGCTCTTGGTGATCTTTGGGGTTGTACTTCTCATTGTGATCATTGTCCTGACAGCTTGATTTGCGAACTTGTTCTCTCAATCATCGATGTAGTAGGGCAAGGCCAGAATCTGTCGACAAGGAAGGTCTTATTGCACTGCGCTGATCCCCGTCCAAATGTGGTTTTACCAGGCTCTCGTGGATTAATGGAGTTTGTCTTGTCTTGTCCTGAGTTACATGTAGTATATAAAAGTTCGGGTCATTGGGTTGTTAATCTATGACCTTCAGTTGCTTTTTTTCTTCTTTTTTTTTTTTTTTTTTAATTTGGGAGTTTGCCTGTTCTTTTTTTTTTCCTTTTCTTTTGTAAGTTTGTGTTTGAGGTTTCTGTTTGGGTCTGTACTTAGTGTCATCATCTAATGTCGGGCAATGGTCCTATCATCAATAAATTCAAAATTCTTTCGAGTCCATCTTTGCTGTCTCAACCCCAAGCAGATGGCTGCATTCTCTCATCTGTTGTTGTTAATGGTTTGTTATTAACCTATTCTCCAGCTAGATTTGGGGAGGAGTGCATGTTTTATCTGTTTGGCCCTCAGTAACCAGAGTGTGGAGCAAGAGTAGTCAACTAAAAACTGTCCGTAGTTCTAAAATGTGTTCAGAGCGGGATTGTCATAGCGCATTTAGAAGCAGAACCTTGTGCACTTGGGGCGCAATTGAGCGATATCCCAATTGCTATACCCTTCGGACCTATTGAGCTACATCCTAAGTAACCAGAGCGCGGGTTGGAGCGGGAGCGTCGGAGCGGCCGATTAAAAAATGTTCTTAGTTCTAAAATACCTTCGGAGCGGGAGTGTCGGAGCGTAGTTCGGAGCGGGAGCACTACATCCCATGTCTATGCACTCGGGCGCTTTCAATCGGTAGTTGATAGCTGAAAGTGGATTTGATAAAGAATGAAATGTGGAGTAGAAATAGTATCCAACACCTGTACCAAGATCAAATTTTTGTACTTGGCTTCTTTTTTTATTTTTTATTTATTTTTCGAAGGGGGAAGACAATTCCCCAGGTAACCTGTGATTACTATCCAACCATGAGTAAGGATTTTGCTTGTTAGTACTGGACTATACTGAAAAAAATAGTTGATTTGCTAATTAAATAAATAAATGCTAGTATACAAATTAACAATTCAAAGAACCCTAGAGTGCAACAAATGCAAAGCAAGAAGTATAGAGTACCTTACGATTTTTTCAAGTTTTTAGAACTATTGGTATCTGATGAATATACGGCCGCTAGAACAATTGAAACAGTTGATAAGAAGGCTGAGATAAAAGTAACAATAGATACAACTCCAGAATGTGCCTTGTTCCCAGAAGGGATTCTCCAAACAACAGCATCGGCTGGGGATTCAATGCGCTCAACCGTTGTCATCCATAAACAGTTTTCGTATTGCGATTTTTGTTCTATGCTGCAACGAATGAACAGATCTGGACTATCCATTACCACTCTTGAATAACCACTTCCACCAAGAGGCTGCAAAGAACAATATTTTAGAAATAGTGCTTAGTTTGGCAAATATCAGAGAAAACATACTAAAATTTTCCATTTTAACACGTTCTTCGTTTTTGCTATGCCCAAAGGAAAAGAAAAAAAATATGCCTTTTCGTCCACATTTTTTTCCTTCAGGTTTTGTTCAAACTCACCGGATATCTTGCATGTAGTGGAAGTTCTACGTTAATTTCCAGTCCATTGTTGTGCCTGGACAGAATATTGTGACCAATATCCATGTGAACTTCAACAACTGATCTGTTAGAAAGAGCTGTAGGTAATTCCAAATTCGTGTCTCCAAAAACAGCAGCGTCAAAAAACACTGCAAAAAAACCTCTGAGATCAATTTTAAGACTAAAAGAAAAGACCATGTAGTTTGCTTCCCAAATAAAAGAAATAGATCTTTACCACCACGTTGAACAAGGTGTTGTAACTCAAATGGGTCCGCAAAGACTCCAGCAGGCAGTCTATCAATAACTACGGCCTCACAAAAGTGTGCAGGTAGCTCAGATATGGTCTCAGGCTGGATATTGAATTTTATGGAGGAAAACAAGTGACGATGAGAACCTTCACCAATCAGATCCCGCTGCAAGACCGGTAGTCTAATCATCGAATTCAGATTGCGCAGTGCTTTACATGAGCCAAGGGGAAGTTCATGTGCCAAGAAACTTTGGAAATCTGAATCAAGAACCGTATTATGTTTCTCAAAGTAAGATTCCAAAAGATATTTCTGCGAGCATCGCAGTGAGCCGACGATATCCGGGTTGCCACTGTAATTAACATTTGACATACACTTGCCAACCTGAAAATTAAGTGGAAGGAAAATAATTGCTTAAAAAGGTGAATAGACTCAAAGCAGTAATCAAAGCCAACACTGACCCCCCAATGTCATGTGAACAAAAGAAACCCATAAGCACGTATAGGGTCTCTTTCCTTTTTGATAATTAAAGATTTGTTAGAGAAAGAGAAAGGGAGAATCTAAGATCCTTAAATTCTCTATGTTTCACTAAATAGTGCAGTGTGGTCTTCAGCAAAAACTGGGAGAAAAATATTCCTTGTAAATCCAGCATTCGGATACGACAGTGCATACAAGGATGGGTGCAAATCACTCAGATAACCAAATTCTTAACCACCAGAAGGATGATGAGAAAAACACGTGCCCAAAAAAGGCTATTTGTAATCAAAATTTACAGGGAAGTAATGTGACTCACCGACATTGCTGAAAAGTATAGAAGTACGAATACAAGCATCACATACATGTGCAGTTGAACACCAATTCCCATGGAGTGCCTGAAATACCAATAAGAGAATGATAAGAGTAAGGTGCCTTTGGCTGCAATAGTAATATTAATTTTAGCAGTCTTTGAATGATTTGAAGGAATAATCAACTTTAATGCTATAGTTAGAAATCACCCATTTGGTCAATTTGGTATATGTCAAACATTTCCACTAAAAACATCCTGTTTTGATCTTCCTACATTATTGAACTTCAAAAGTGAAAACGGACTCGTTTGGTAAAATTTATCGCAAAACTATTTCTAGTTTGAGAAATACTTTTTATCATAAACTATCCAAAAAAAAAAGTTATCACAAATTCTAACAAACACAAACACTTCAAAATAATTTGATTATCAACTTGTTTATGAATTAAAAATGAGCAATGAGAGAAAGAGCATCCAAAATTCTGAACTGTGACCTGCAATGTTGGCAAGCCTAACAAACTATCTCTTTGAAGAAATTTGTAGAACACTTTGAGTGTCTCAACAAAGATAAATTTGACATAAACAACTTGAGATTTGATGAATAAAAATGAGACAAAAGGAAAGAGATCTGATTTGATCAATAAACTTGAGCCCTCACACAGTCCGATTCCTTCGAGAAATCAAGTCTAGCCCCTGGGACTGCATCCATATCTTATATCATATAGATGAACTCTTCAGCATTTTAATGTTACTCATATCAATCACATCTACAGGGAAACAAATAGAGCTGCAGACTATCTTGCTAGTCTTCTCCAGAATAGCAACTTTGTGGTTTTTACAGCGAGTTCATTTGCAGAATATCTAAAGAAGATCATTTTTTAGGACTGTAATAACTTTGTATAATAATAGATTGTAGTCCATTGATCTAAAAATTGCCCTAAAAGTAAACTAAACTTAGTAGATAACAATCCAAAAATTGAAGTGCAATATGCCCTAAATTACCAATGGTTTTTCTAACCCACCCAAAAAAATCTTGATTATGATTGAGGGAAACCCCCTCCTCTACGTTTTGCATTCAAATAGCTTAATAAATCTAATTTCAGATGTCTAAACAAAGATTAACAGTAAATTCTTCAGAACCCAAGTCCGTATTATTCAACTAAATTGAAGGATTCAATTTGATTATATCAATTATTGCAAAAGAAGAAGAAAAAAAACAGAGAAAACACAATTAAAATGCATACCTTTTTTTTTTTTATGGTGGAAGTGAAGATCACCAGTTCTTCCAAAAATGATCACCAGAAACGGGTTTTTACAGGTGATTTCTAGGGTTTATTTTTTGGATTCTAATATAATAAGGAGCTGAAAGCAGATCGAAAGACTTTTTTACCTGCGATGCTGCCAAAGAGGTTTACAGAGTGTTCATAATACTCCAAGATCGAAATGTTTTAAACCATTTAACGGTTAATCGCGATAAGTCGTTAAATCGCAACGCTGCTTTTATCGTTTTTTGTTCCGTTTTTTACATTTAAAACGTTTTAACCAAAGAGGATCCGGATATTTCCGCCCAAAATGGATCCTTCTGCCCAACTTTTTAAAAATGTACTGTCGGTATTTTAGTTCATCGAAACGATAGGTTTAGAGAGTGCAGAAGGATGAGCAATTCATCACCTGCCCATTCTTCAATGTCAATGGCGACGGCCGGAGGAGGTGGTGGTAGTGTTGGTGTTCAGGGAGGGACCAGCGGCGCCGCTGCTGCTGCCGCTTTGGCTTCTGACGATAACTCTTCCTTCCATTTCCCAACTGATCTCATCTCTGCTCAAGATCGCAAAGACGATGCTATGCAAGGTAATCTTTTCATATGTTACTTCTTTTCTTTTATTCTTCATTTTATGGTTCTAGGGTTTCTACTCCGTTTCTGTATTTCTGCTAGGGTTTTTCTGTTCATTTTATTTACTTTAATTGATTTAAGCATTGATTTTGACATCTGAGTACTCCGATTTCTAAACGATTACAACAAATTTGAAATTTGAATTGTGATTTGGGTTTTTTCCCTTTTCTTCTTTGGCTTATTGGGGTCATTTATTAGGTTTTTTTAGGGTTAAATTGGACTCATATAAGAAACTAAAAGACATTAAATATGTCTTATCTTCTTGAATGTGCTTTATTCTTTTAAAGTGGTAATTGATGGTTAGTTCATTACAGTTCTGAAGGCTGATTTAATGGCTGCCCTTAACAAGGAAGTGAAGTCACTGGATGAAGATAACTGGAAGTTTGCTGGACCTCGCTCCCAAATCCACCGTATTTCAAGGCCAGGTAAAAATCCATGGCCCTCCAAACACCATTTTGGGTTCTTAATTATTTAGAATATTAGGTGTTAGTTTCCCCTTCTATTAAATTTTGATCTCATCATTGGTGGAATGGGGGGAGTTGTTCATCAACTTTTCTCAGTTGTTTCATATGTACTAATTGATTTGAACATCAATCCTAAATACTTGGACAATCTTCTGAATAGTAAAGGATTTAGTTGTAGCCTTGTTTCTACCCTCTGTTTTTTTATAAACAATAGATGTCAATTGTATATCTAGTGATATGCGAGATGCCCAACTTGTTTCATGATCTACTATTGAATGAGAACAAAAATGTGCACCATAGTTGAGCCTATTTGGCTCTGCTCAAACTGAATTCAGGTACTCAGACTCCTACTTTACTCCCCTTCCCTTAGCCTCCTAAAGTAGGAAGTTAAACGATTCACTAATATGGCTAGAAGTTAACATAGTTTCTTTTGGAAAACTCATCGAAATTCCTTGTGAGAAGGATAATTTTGGAAAACTCATAGAATCCCTTCTTTTGCTAACTGGTGGTGGTTTTACCATTAAATATCGCAAACCAACCCACCCTTAATTAGAACATGTAGATTAACTTTTGGGGGAATTGAGAGTTTAAACGATCATAAGAAAGGCTTTTTAGTCTCTAGGGTATGCCGGGTAGGATAGTCTGGTGAAGGTGGTTTGCTGGAGAGCAATGACGAAGGCCTTGAATCCCATTAAACTTGTCATTTGTCAGAGAATTTCAGTTTTGTAGATTAATTACATCATATTATTTTGATTTTTTATTCTGAGGAATGAAAAAGACTAGCATTGTTGTATCAGTGTTTTTTCTTATTTTGTTTTGTTCCATAGTTGCAATATGATCATCTGGAGATCAGGTAATAGTACTCCGTTCACATTGACCCCATAACCCCTAGAATTATTGGTTGATTTCTTAAATTTCGTTAACCAATACAAAGATTATATTGCTAACTCGTGCACCAAATAAAGCTTACAACGATAGCTTTCTGCTCCTATAGGGATGGAATCCACTAGGACCACTACTCAACATGTCACACATAAGAGATCTGTTAGGCTAAAATCAACTGATCCTTACCATATATGTCCTCTAGAAGTCTAGATTTTTCTGTTTCTGAAAAGCTCCTGTATTTGCTGATTATATTACAAGATTGGATCCTTTGGGTCATTGCTGTCCTAGGAGATTTAACACATGAAACCCTTTTTTGTGGGAAATCTGTACTCTAGGACACAGGTCTTAGGTCTCTCTGCTAAGAAAAAAATAGGAGCATTTTATCTGGCTACTTTTTCAGCATTGTAACTCTCATCCATTATGGCGATATATACTCTGAGATCTTCATAGATCTAACTAGTATCTGTTTTTAGTCTGTTCCAATGCATATTAACCGACTAAAATAATTTTTTGACGATACCAGCTTACTTTTCGAGTTTTCTGCTTACCATATAACAAGGATAATTAGAAAGTTTACTTAATTGGGGATTCTTATGAGGTAGTCATATAATGGACTGAAATCAGAGAACATTTGTTGACTCAGATATTGTTATCATTTGTAAAAGTCAGCTTTCTAGATGTAATGCTAGGTTTTCCTGTTATATAATGCAACTCAGAATTTTCAATTTGCTGATTCTTATTCGTAAGTTTTCTACTCACGGCGGATTTCTTTCAGGTGGTTTTATGCACAAGCAGGTGGAAACTACAAAGTGATGGAATTTGAATCAGCTAAAATGATTGAAGGAGTAAGATTTGATGAATTGATATTTAACCAGGTTTCAGGTAAACCTCCTGTACAGTCACAGTGGCAACTGAGGTCCTGTAATCTTAACTTTTTTCGGTCACTCTTTTAGTGAGTAGGAAATTGAATGAAGGGATTAGTGTGTTGTATCAACTTTGAAAGAGAAACAGATAAGCTCTGTCTTCAAAACTGTCCCTGAATCAGTTGAAACCAAATCAATTTTTGGGGTCATCTCTTGTTCTAGTGAGAAGCTTGGAGAGTCTATGGTTTGTAACTGTAAAATCTGTTTTCTTCTTTAAGATTGTCAGACTGATTTTTTTTTTTCCTCCTTTATGTTGTTAGGTACTTAGGTTGTTTCTGAGTTGTTATTTAAAGGACATTTGAAGTGATCATCAAAATGAACTTGTTCCATCAGAGGGTTTTCCACCAAATTGAATCTTCCAAATCAGCTTGTAGTTGCCTATTTGGTCCATATTTTGTTCATCTTATAGGTCTGTAAGGCTGGCCCCCTAGAAGGAACAATAAGGTTGATCAAGTCTTCAATACCTTCTACTATTTACCTCATGCTCCCTAAGAACCAAAAGACCGAAGTACCCCTAGGTAGGAATATGACCAAATTGCCCTCATGCAATGATTTATGCACAAGAAGACATGGAGAGCACAGAGGCAATGATGAAAACTACATGGAATCACTAGGATTTCCACACAAACACCCTGGTCTCTAAAGGGGTCCCACATGACCTATTGGGCCCAAATTATTAGGGTTTCCAGATTCTGGGGCCCCGTAGGTCATTTGGAACCCTCGTTGCCAATGATCATAATTCGAATTAACGTCTAAATTTCACAAGCTGCAGTAAATTCACAATTAAGTAAAACTGTATTTACTTGAAGTCTTGAACTTTGTTATTTTTTTAAAATTATTTAGAAAAACATACTTAAAATACAAAAGTTCCTGAAAAATATCAATTTGTAATTTCTTTTCAATTCCTTTTTTTAATAAGAAAATTTTCCTCAAAATTTATAAAATTATTCTAAATAATACTGAAGCTTTTTTACACATTAATCATCGTCCAAAGTTCGCGAATTAGGCTCAAAATAATCCATTATCTATTATCTCCATCAGAGAAAAAAAATAAATTATTTTTTGTGGGTTTTCTGTATCAAAATTTGTTTTTTAAAATAATTAAACCTATACCTAAATAATTATTATGGAAAGAAATTCAAAAAAAAATAAAAAAAAAAATTAAGCAGCAAAAGCATCAACCAGCCCTTCTGTAGAATTATTATTCACATCAGCAGCCACAAAAGGATGGTTAAGAAGCTCAGCCACAGTCCCCCTCCTCCTCCAATCTCTCTCTAGACACCTCAGCACAAAACTCCTAAACTCAGATGAAGCTGTCTCTGGTATCTCTGGTGGTTCACCAAAACATATGGCGCACATTAGTGTAGCCCAGTCAGGTCTCTGTCCAGGCCCAATCAATGGGAAGTGTCCCACGTGGCATTCCAACAAGGCAACACCCAAGGCCCACACATCACCAGCAAACCCATCACACAGTCCATCATCAATCCACTTGTCAGGATCAAACCTCTCTGGACTCATATACGCACGTGTCCCTGCACAAGAATCACATTCCACGTCAGCAATAACCGTAGTAGTAGTAGTAGTAGGGTGGTTGTTCCCTACACCCAATCTACTCACCCCAAAATCAGCAATCTTGACCTCTCCTCGACCGTTGATCAACAAATTGGACGGTTTGATGTCTCGATGTACGATATCCATCTCATGCAGGTACTTCAAACCTTCTAGAACCCGTTTCCCTACACCCGAAATTATTTTCTCAGGAAGCCTCCCATGGACACGTAATACGTCATTTAACGATCCAGCTTCCATGAATTCCATCATGAAACACAAATCCCCCGTACCCGTATCACTACCCGTATCGAATACCCCATGACACCTCACGACGTACGGAGAGTCGACACGTTTGAGAATCTCGGCTTCACGTGCAGCTTGTTGCCGTATCCCAACCGTATCTTGATCGAATCTCAAGACTTTTAAAGCGTAGATTGATGAACTCCTACGGTGTCTGACTTTGTAAACCGTACCTCCATTGCCGTGTCCCAGTACCGCTAATTTTTCTAGCTCTGAAAGGCTTTCGACGCCAGGAGAGTCTGGGCCAGTTGGTAATTGAAGCGATGAAGGATGAGATTGTAATTTGAATAGTGCTGATGATCTTGGAATTGGAGGTGGTGGCATTATTGGAAGCCTCAGCGCCTGCTGATGCCTCCTTTCTCTCACTAGAACCATGAAATTTTACTCTCTTTCTCTCTCTAGATTTTCTTCTTCTCTCAGTAAATTCTGTCTCTTTCTCTCTCTAGATTTAATTAATTATTTTGTCATTTTTTTACGTGAGAGAGAGATTTATATAGTACCGTGTTAAGTGGGGATCCACACGTGTTATATTTAGATGTACGGAGCGTGTATACGTGGCGTGATATTGATTGAATGATCCGAGATTGTTGGGGAAAGGTGAGGGTTTTTGTTGGTTACGTCAGCGTATTTATCATGGTTGTGAGTGAGTTTTGTTTTTATCGTTACGGCTTAAGTGTTAGATAGCTGACACGTGCAGTGCTGGTGAGGTTTTTTGTGGCTCGTGATTGGTTTGTTATGGGAATTATGGATAATATGTTGCTAAGGTGGACTATGAATAGTTTAAGGATGGCAACGGGGCAAGACGGATCGATATGCCTCCCCTATTCGATATGCCTCCCCTATCCTCGTCCCTAACCCATTAGGGGTCCCAAATCTGTGGGGATTTTTGCTTTCTAGATATATTTGTCTATGAATTTTGAAACTTTAATCAATTATATATTTTACCCATTTATTTTTCTAGTTTTAACACCCTCTTTATTCTTACACTTTGTTTAGATTTCACCGAGAAGCCAACCAAAAGTTACTTTCCTAAACAAAAGATCTAAATCCTTGATTTCAATCATTTGATGGTTAAAAAAATTATGATAAATAATTTTTACCACTTTTTAAATTAAAAGAGTGAGCAGATAATCCTAAAATGATTGCAACTAACCATGATTTTTTTTTTTTTTTTGTCAAAGCCTGTGTTAAAATCTGTTGCGATGAATTAAGCACGTGTATACCGCATTGTGATTCCTAGTAGTGATATGATAAAGATGAAGGAAAACAATCTTTAAACCTGAAAAAACTTATTCCTATTTAAAATGTCTTTGAATTAACTAAGTTAGAGCATTTTCAATGCAAATGTTTTCTGCTTATTTCACGTGTTTTACAAGATAATTTCTTATGGCTTGCGCAAGAACATTAGTGGCATGCATGTTTTACTACAATTGCATTGGTGAAAATCGTGCACTATAAAATAAGTTAGGTGGAACAAGTAAAAAAGTAGGCCCGAATTCAGGATGTATTTAGCAGCTCCTTTTTTTTCCCTAATAATCAGAAAGATTAGTGAGATGTTCATAAAATTGGTGCCTGGAATCAGTCAAATTCAGATGCTGCTTCTACAAAGATGTATCAGTAGCTTGCTAGTTTTATGAAGGTTTGCCAAATCATAACCTACATATATATATGTTGCCCAAACAAAATATTTTACATCCATGTCTAGATGATGAACCAAGAAACATTTTAACTCATTTTTCTTGTCTTAGCAATGGAAGAGTACAGGAACTAACTATCACTATTAACAACAGCATCTTGTAAGATACAGATCCTATTCAATCATAATTGGGTGATTCAAAGTCTCACCGTCGACCCTGTCAAGAAATTCAGAAGGGATATTACCATCAAGAATTTGCACTCTGAACTTGATACATTCTTTGCTACACTCCGTGAGCTCAAAGACGCAACCATCTCCGACATTGAGATTGTTGTCGTTAGCAAATTTCTTCCAGCCTGGGTCAAACCGTTTGAAGGTACGATCTCCATAATATTTCATTCTCCACTTCTTGTTTCGGCAGGTAATAACCACTGGAATCTCTTTTTCAGGAAGTAATTGACTGATTTTGCTCGGAAGCCCCTAAAGAGAAGGGTATTTCAGGATTTTGCTAAAAGGAATATATGTTGATATAAATGAAGTCATATCTGTCAACAATCAATATGCTGTAACAAGTAACAGCAAGGGAAAACAATACTTTCTTCCTTGATATGAGTGGAATTATAGTTCTACCAATGGTTTCTGATGGAATTGATACTATTTGTCACTTTATTCAGTCAAGGGAAGGGAGCATTCTGAATGCTAACATGTATAATAAAAATATCACATTATAGTCCTGCTTATTTTACAGTATGGTCTCTCCTATGCATGCAACCAACTTCATATGATACTACTGTCATGTACCCATACGAAGCACAGGCGTCGAAATGTAATCTATATTGAAATATAATATTAATTTTATGTTCTTTTCTTTCTTTTTTTCAAATTATGTTTTAATCTAAATTGGTATAAAATATATAGATGTACTTGTTTCTATTTTGTTAAATTATAATTTATGGTTAGTTTTAATTATATTAATTTTATATTCTGGTACAAAATTCTAATTCTGTTAATGGTGTTTTGATATTTTAATTGGTATATAGTATTGGAACATATCAACTATAATCTAGAGTTGGTATGAAATATCCTAATATATAAGTATATGGATTTGTTTTTATTATTTATTGTTAGTTTCAATTATATATAAAATATAGATGAAATGATGTTGAGACTTGAGAGAATGATGACGTGGTATCTGGAAGAAAAAGAGTGCCACGTGGAGAAGATACAAGTGCCACGTCATAGGCTCCTGCTACTAGTATCATGTCGAAGGATTGCTATATGATCCACTTTGCAGTTAATTAAAAAGACTACCTCTTGTGGAATTTAAAGCATATTTACCATGTTAGAACAGTTTTTGACTTGTGATTTTGCAAGAACACAGTGAAAGTAAGGTTTATCTGTAAGCGCCCAGAATTCATCTTGTACTTCAGTTGTGGGATGCTCCAATTCCTTTTGGGCCTCCAGTGCTTCGAAACCATGAGTTTGTGGGTTCTGGTTCACCCTAGCTGCCAAAAAGGAGAAGCAAGACAAAAGGAATCAGCGTTCCATTTTAACTCTTTCCATTACAAAGCATTTCAAGCTGAAGCTCTTTCAATCTCTAAAAGAAATACTAACGTAGTTTCACCTTTATCACTTCCATGCGAAGATGGAGAACGGATTCCTTTCTGGGAGAATCCAGAATGTTCATCAACACTGATAAAATTGCTTGCAAAAGGATCCATCTGGCATCTGCAGAAATGCTCAAATAATTCCTTAATATCTTGTTAACAAAATGGTTAAAAGTTAAGTATTGAACAAGCATGAAAATCACAGAAACTTGAAGTTGGTAGTTTCAGAAAATGCAAGTGTGTGAGAACATAATACATAACTAAGTTTCAATTTAGTGCTGAACCTCAACCATCAGTTCCAATAAAGCATGAAAGTTGCATGCGGATGAGGTGAAAAGCAAAACTAACTGAAAAACATGTCATTTATAACCTTGATTAGATTCTAAAAGGAAGCAAATTTCATCACCATCTGATATGTAATTAAAATATTCTAGAGGTCTCTCAGAGTTATAGTTTCAAAACAAAATGAAAAAAGTTACAGGAAACATAAGCATTGGAAAAATTTCACATGTCATTTCTGGCACAAAAATTCAACTCTGGCCCCATAAACATGAGAGTATGAAAGTCTATGTTGAACTTCAAAAAATCTACTTAAGTTTCTGTAGTTCGATTCATAAATCTCAGCATTTAATCCCGTTGCTTCCAATGCTTATCTACGAAAAGCCACTACCTGTAGACGACAAAATATTGACATCACATGTGGCAGGTGAATAAGGGTAATGCACACCAAGATTAACATTACGAGAAGTACTGAATCAATACTCTTTATCATAAATCATGTAACATATGTGCGCACTAGACCCCCTCATTTTTGTCTATAAATAGGGGGATGAGTCTCGTGTAAAGGGGATCCTAAATTCATTCTCTCGAGAGAGAAACGCTTAGTGTGAGTTTCATCCGTGGATGTAGGCCAAAGGCAGAACCACGTAAAAACTGTTGTCTCTATTTTCTCACTCCTCTTTTTTTAATCTATCAAGATTATCAATTGGGAATAGAAAAATTCATCTACACTACCTGTAGATCACATCCGTAGAATGTGAAGGCATGACATCGAGCTGCTTCAATAGCTCAATGATTGAAGCGCAAGTATCAAGGCATGGGCTGTAAGCTTCATGAGCACGACTTTTTAGTGAAACTTAAAACTAAGATAAGTTGAGTTAAAATGATAGCTGTTAAAAATATGTTTTTGAGTTTCGACCCATTAAGGGGAAAGCCGGAAAGGTAAGACATTGACCATTGGATAAGGAAAAATATATGGTTTTTAGTTATTTGTGTTATTAAATAGCCTACTATAGTTAACAATTGTTAAGGAGGAAGTTGATAGATAATGAAGTGCAGCAGGAAACTTTCTTAGTAGGGCATAATACACGGCATTTAGGGAACACTGGGCGGGGAGAGTCTTGAGGCATAAGCCTCTGACACATTTTGTACCACTACAGAGAGTCACCCCTAATCAAACAAAGGTACACAACGATATCATTTGATCGTTAAACCTTCTTCCAATCTCCTTAACAGATATGGAAGCCATTTGGAACAAAAGTAACAAAGGGATCAAATACCTTACTGCATTTAACTTGCTTCCCTGAAGAGGGGGAGAGATGTTCACCTTATTTGTGAAAGACAACTGAACCCCAAAATCAAAAGCTAAAGAGAAGATTGATATTTGAACAAAAAATAGACAAACAACAAGGCTATGGCCTACGGCTAATTGGCTTCCTAAGTGAAGGGCTAGTACCTCCATTTTAGTAGAGCTATAGACTCTGTTTGGAACAAAAACAGGTAATAGAAGAGACTCCCTATCTATCCTCCACAATGGTACAAGTAATCCAGAAATCCCTATCGTTACCAATCAAAAAAATAAATCTTTATAGTTTGGTGAAACAGAAATTAAGGTCTGAATTTACAAAAGAGATGGAATTTACAAGCAAATTAGTAATGTTAAAGCTACATCTTTTATGGCATACAGGTTTTCAGATAAAAAATGAAAAAAAAAATACTTTTAATGAAAATCACTTGCTATAAGTGAAAATTTCTACTATATGGTTTTACAAAATGATCTAATTTAAACACCGTCACAGAAAACCCTAAACTTTCAACCTTAAGTGCTGAAATTAGGTTTTACCAAACACTAATTTGCAGAATTCCAAGATTGGATGAACTAAAAACCAAATAAACAGTTTCACCTCTAAGACATATCTCCAAGATTTAAGGTCAAATTTGTGATTTTTGGACTCATAATAAAGATGGCAGAAACTATCTCTCTCTAACAGAAAGACCTTGAAGTCTTGTTGATTAAAAAAATTCAACTTGCTCCCAGGAGATCCTAAAATGAAGCCTCAGGAAGAAAAAGTAGGTTAAAAAAATCTCTCCCTCTCTCTATCTGATTTGAAGTCTGCAATGTATCTTCCATGGGCATGAATGAAAGTAAGTAGATGAAAAATTAGGGTTTTTTGCAAGGATCGATATCTTCAAGAAAAACAAGGAGAGAGAGAGAAAGAAGGAGAGAAAAAGTACCTGTTAGTGGATGTGGATCATAGAGAAACCTCACGTCGAAGATGCCGTGTGAAATGACGACGTCTATCGGTGGCGAGGCGACAGACTGTGTTTTTCCCGCGGTTTTAGATGTTCGGAATCCGATTACCTTCTGTTTACTGTTTTTTACCTCTTTTATCAACCGAGAACAACAGTTGTTTTTTGTTGGACTTTTTTTTAAGTGCTACTCAACCCAAAAACTTCACTCAAAATGCGAGAAAAAAAAAAACAAAACAAAAATGTGGAGGCGGATTTTGAATTCAGGTTGCAAATTCAAAATGCATTATTGGCAGGTGTCATGGAGTAAACACATTTTTCACTTCCTTCGTGTTTTGCATCTCGGCTGTCATGTCAAGAACAGCATATCATGAGAAATTTTTTGGATTGTGTAACATTTTACTCAACCAATACGAATGCTTCTACATTATGCACAACCCTTCTATACTCCAACTTTGATACCTATAGCAAATAACACTTAAAAGGTCACGAACTCACCACCAACTAACATAGAGAAGGCATCATAACCAACACAAAGAAACAACCAACCATACCAAAACGTAAGGAGCATCCATCACTATAGGAAATACTCCAAAACACTCCTTGATTGTGCTCAAACTGTCCATCATTCAACATAACTACTCTGTAACGTGGATAGTCTTACCATTTGGGCTATTGTAAATTTTTAAAAGATGACATATTGAGAATGAATCTATATCTTTATGTTTCCTTCAGGGAGAAGAATGAATTCATTGAAAGTCATTCAGAAAGACATGAATAAAATTTCAGGATAGCTTCTTTTAATAGCTAAATTTATCAACCCAGAGCAGGTTCATCATTACAGAGCAGTACCCAAAATCAGACCTTATAGACCTCCATCCTATTGCTCAACTCTTTTTACCCCTTGTAGATCAGAGAAAAGAAACAAAAAAGAAAAGAAAGACTGAAACGTTACTCCTATATGTGCATAACATAGATGGGGCCATGGGTTTTCTATTGATGGTTGTTATAGGAGAGAGAGAGAAAGAGAGAGAGAGAGAGAGAGAGAGAGAGAGAGAGAGAGAGAGAGTCAAAAACCTTAAAAATATCAATGGCCCAAAACAAAACACAAATATACAGTGATAAACAAGGTCGGTCTCAGAGCCCACTGTTTTCTGAAGTAAGAAGCCCCATCTGTTCTGTAAGCTGGTCCATAGTATGCTGACTCTTATTCCATCCATTCTCCTGCTGCCCTGCTGCTTGCTGCACCTCTTCCTTCCCAGCATTTTCCAGCGTGACCGCGTCATTATTCTCATCTGTTTCTACAGAGAGCTGGCTAGCTGATAGAAATTGTTCCCAGAAAACATCATTTATGCCGGGAAGCTTAAACCCATCCATCAACATATCCACATCAGGATCAGGTGAGAACTTTCCACTTTCTAATGGGATTGTTCCATCTACTCCCACCGAAAGAGGGTCAATAAAACCTCCATCGATTCCATTGCTTTCCAGCACCATTTCTTGCATTTGAGGAAATTCTGACGTTATGGTCTCCTCTTGCAGTTCAGCCAGTAGACTTAAATCTGGCAATGGAGTTGTTGTTACCGTATCAGTTACTAGACCAGAAGAAGATTGAATCTCTGAAATCGCAGCCGAGGGAAACCCAGAGGAGAGTGGTATGTATGATTGCCCTGAAGTTGGTGGGACCTCTGAAAGTGTGACCCCAGACATCCGATTTGATGTGCTCCCACTGTCTAATGCACTGGAGGGTGAAGAAACATCATCGATCAAAAAAGTATCAGGATTGGTGTCTGTATCCAGTCTATGAGGTGTAGCGAGCTTCAGCTGCATCAACATTGCTTGTGCGGCCTCATTCATCAAAGGCTGGTATTTAATGATCTGTCCATCAGGAGCAGTAGAAGAATGACCATCCTCTAAAGTATCCTCATGTTTGGGAAGCCTCCGTTTCTTGTTAACTCCAGCAATACGTCTGTTATTTTCATTCTGCTGCTGCACCAGTTGGGCTAAAAACCCAGGACTCTGCATCGCCTTCGCTAAAAATGACATCATTTGTTGTTGCCGCTGCTCCATGCCCTGAAGCCTCTGCCCTAAAGTCTGCAACTGATGATCAGTTGTTTGTTGCTGCTGCCTCAGCCTAACAAGTTCTTGCATAAGCACGTTTTTGTCCCTTTTAAGTCTCTCTATCTCTTCTTCAAGCCCAAATTTCCCCACTTCAACACATGCCCCAACTGATGCACTCTGTCCTTGAGGTTGCTGTTGATTGCTATGTACACTGGCTGGTTTTCGCCTATTAATAGTCTTCAATAAGTGTTTCTGACCTCTTAGAAATCCCTCATTTGCAAACTCCCAACGGTCAGGATCAACCTTCCTGAAACCCTGTTCAAACAAAGCTTTGATTGATATTATGAAAAGTGAAGAGATACAAAAAAAAAAAAAAAAACAAAGCAAATATTAAATACATCCAACAGGACCCTTGTTCCCATCATGATCCAAGGAGCCCCAGTCATATACTCCATTAACACAAAACACCTTAAAAAAACTAGTTACAATGGTGGTCAAATGTAAACATAGAGTCACAGACAAAAGTTATATGTTGAACCTAAGTAATTCGAAGATTGTTTCAAGCAAACACTACAAGAGTCTCCTCCTCATGCTTGCTCATACAACACATGCCAAAGAAATAACTTCTCTTGGATGGCAGGTTACTCTATGGTAAGAATTCTGTCGCAATGCTACCATCCAAGAGAAAAGAATCATTATTCAAAGAGTACAAATGGATTGGACGTCACAGGCAAGGCCATTAAAGGGTAAACAGTAAACAGACAACAAATGCACCACAAAGATCTCATCATGACTCATCATCCACATAACCCTTTATGCATTAAATGAAATGTACTGATCTCCAAATCCTGAGTGGAGATCAAGACTCCCTTAAGATCATAATACAACCTATAAGAAATCAATTTATCTAACCAAAATCCTCTCATAGGCTGTACATCACTGTTGAAGCTAAGATTTGTCTCTATGGACTATGGTATCTCCAAATGGGAACCACTAATCATGTAATGAAGCTCAATGTAATATGCAATTGTATTTTTCTGATTAAACATGTTACCTACTTGGCTACTTGCACATAAACATATGCCAACATGTCAAGCTGAAACCCCTTTTCTGAGTTTCACTCAAAACCCTTTCTTGTTTCAGCTTGACATTTTCGGAGGTGGGGTTCATAAGCCGTTTGGATAACAAAACCTAGACCGTGCATTCAAAATAGGTTTTAGATGGGAGACATTTAGGCAAGGAAAAGAAAGAAAAAGAAGCTGTGCTGATAAATCTACATCTAACAAAGAACACTATGGATCAGTCACATGGATAAACCGTTGTGCAATGCTGACCAAAACTTTCCATTAGGCAGATGATGAAGTGGTAAAACAGGTGAACACCCTTAAGTGTGTTGCCTGAGGAGCCACATGTAAAGAAACCCATGTGACTTGAGAAAGAGTTCTGGAGCGTAGCTCTAGAAATCTTGTTCCGGCGACATATACAGAGATACAAGGTGCTGCATGGCACCATGGAATGCCTTGGCAACCATTACCAGCAAGCCACAACAATTGCTCCAAAATGATAAGGCTCTGATAAGTATTATGTGTCAACCTATTGTAAAATTCTCAGAGTTGTACTTAATGTGAAGTAACGATCTTCTGGATTTGTTATAACTTGAAATAAAGGTAATCTTGATTATTATCCGCCTGTTATGATGCCATATGGGTCACAAGCATATATTATAATGCTAGATGAGAATGCCGTGTAAACATGTAATCCTTTTCTGAGTATTGAAACAGCACTCATACCAGTAAGTTCTGAAAGTCAAGGCACAACCATCCTCACACTCTACCAACCAAAAATAGGACATGCTACTGTAATCTATGAATTGCATTTACCATGTTCCTTTTAAGGGCAAGAATTGCTGATAAGCCCATCGCTCCATCCTACAGAAAGTACTTGGTGGAACTTTATACCAGATTCAGGACAGTCTCATTTCTCTTGTGACTTCAATATAAATGAATCATGCATAACATTTGTCTACATGGATGCATCAATGCATGTACAACTATTCCTACATTTGAGTCATTACAGATTACTCATTTATGCATATATTTACATGTATATGTAAAAGGAACAATAAAGTACCTGCCCGGGTCCACCTAGCAATTTGACAACCTCAGTAGGAACCCCAATTGAATAGATAACCAGTCATTGCCCATACGCCAGGATTATAAAATCCAAAAACAAAGCATTTGTGCATCAACCACTAAAACATGTAAAATTTAGGGGGGTTTTAGGGTTTAATGCCACCTAAGTTTCAATAAGTTCATTCAGGATACTAACCTATGTGCAAAACTATGATGACAATATAACTCAGACTACGTAATTCTTATTCACATCAAAAGGAAAATCCGCTCGGAAATCCTACCATTAGATTAACTTTCAAAGACCCAATTAAACTAGAACCATCTTAGATCAACTTATTGAACACCCAAAAAGTATTCTAATAGAATACAGATCAAACTAGTGCTTCCTCTGTTTGCAGTATCACAAACCAATGAACATCCCCTAACTCTTAAAGACTAACTTATCTTCAATCACGGACTACTAAAATATTCATCTACATAACTATTTAAACCCTAATTTCAGGATTTTTCGTTCAGTCTTATATGCTTCACATTTTAACTGTTCAGGAAATCAGATTAGACCTAACCTAATTAATAAGAACAAGAAAAAACTTGAATTAGAATGGAAATAAAAAGGCTTACGTATGTATTCAACTGTCTGACAAAGCTGGAGAAGTTATTGTGCTTAAAATATTTGGGCAAAAGATCTCTAGCGAACTCCGGTGGATTCCAAACAACAAAGCTATTATTGCTAGGGCTCCAAGAAACAACAGCATCCGTCGACGGATCATCAACCATATCATACGTTTTGCTCAGAAATGGAGGTGGAGAATTCACGTTCGGATTTGAACTCGGCATCGTCGTGTTTCCTTCCATCTTTTCGCACAAATCTCATACGAAGATGAACATCAATGATCAATCCGATTCAACTTCTGGAATGAAAAATAATAATAATAATAATAATAATTCAAAGACTTAATCTGAGATTTTTTTTTTTTTTCTGTGGAGTTAGGGTTTCAAGAACGCCATTATTGCAATAACTACATCGACATCTAGATAGAGATAGAAGGGGGTAGAGATGAGAGGTAGGTTACAGGAAGAAAGGTAAAACCCTAAAATGCAGGAGAGGTGTTCGTTGGTACGGTCACTGGTTAAATTGTGTGCTAAAGAACAGAGAAAAGGAAGAAATGTTTGAGAAGGGTTTTATAAGAGGTGAGACGAGTCAGACCACAGGAGAAACGGATACGAATCGGTTCTTTAATATGTGACGCCGTTGGGTTTTGTTTTAGCAAATAACGTAATCACCCATTGATCTTTCTTTAATTATCAAGTATACCCTTTTTATGACTTCGTTAATTCTGAACAAAACTGGGGCAAATATTTTACCATCCTCTATTTTAAGAGTGGGAAACTCTATTTTAGTCTATTTCCACCCCACTTTTTCTTTATTAACACCCTATTTCTTCTTGCATTTTTTTTTACACTAACCCCTACATATCTTGCAAGGCACAGGGGCTTTATTTAAAAAAAAATATTGAATTTTTTTATTAGATAATTAAAAATTTAGTTGTTTTAAATTGAGTCGTTTATAATATAGGTTTTTTAACTCACACTTAAGAGGAAGGGTTTTGTTAACCCAGTAATAGATAATAGATTGGGTCATATGTTTATAATGTAGGTTTTTTTAACTCACACCTAAGATAGAAGGTTTTGTTAACCCAAGGCTTCTCCTATAGTATATTACAATAGAATAGCGAGTGAAACTCAAACGGAGTGGTGCAAAGATAAGTGAAATGAAATTATCCTTCCAAAAAAAAAACCCAATCATTCTATAACCTTCGTACTCTTTCTTTCGCGTCTGGGTTCCCTTGAGAGAATATGAAGAATTGGGCTTGTTTCTTTGTCTAAAGTTGATGTAATTTTAAATTTGAATAAAATATTTTACCATTACTTTCCAACCGATGTCATTGCCCTTAAAAGTTTTAATTAACATGGTTTTATCGTGAGTGTTATCGATATGGTGATCATTCTAAAAATCAGCTCCTTGATCATCTTAAAATAGGGCAGATATGTTTGTCCCCAACATTTTACCTCTCTCGCTTGCATATTTTATAAGATTGCTTATACTAGTAGTTTGACAAAAAAGGGACCTTGCTAGACTTCTAGCAAGCCCTATAGAAGACAACAATTCACGGTGGGTGTATATCATTATGAGAAAGATACAAATCACAAGGTGTGTGGGATTCACACGTCACCGTCGGATTCTATAGTAAAGATTTGCCGTAAGTCTAGAATTATTGGCCAAAAAATTGGTGTTACAAAATAAAGAAATAATTTTTGGACCGATTGTTTTACAAAATAGTGTCTGATGCTTATGTGGCAGGGTGGAACCCACTACTTTTATCCTCCCAAAAGTATTTTGAAGGGTTTTAAATCAAGTGTTGTTATTGACACTTAAGTTTTTTATTAGTTGTGGCCTACACTCATGGGTATCCATAAATCTATTACTTTTATCCCACATTTTGATTGAAAATATGCCATTTCTAAATATTCATTTTCTTTTTAATAATGTAAAAATATTTAACCTAAAAAATTAACCCTACATTTTTCATTCTTTCTTCCCCCTCTTTTCCTTTTTCCTTTTTTCTTCTCAAAAACCCTAGAGTAGAAGCTGCAGAACCCACGACCCCCCTGCGGCCGATCTTCAAATCAAGCGTCTTATTTTTTATTTTGAGAGAATCCATCGGAGGAGAAGGGCGATGGCTAGGTCGAAGCGATTCAATCCACCCCCTCCACCACCATCTGACGAAGAAGAAGAGTAGCCTTCATTTTTTTCCTTAATCTTCTTTTTTACTGGATAATAATCTTTGCAACTCGTTAATCTCCATTTCAATAGTAGAGATTTTGAATCTACTAAATCGTACCTCAGCAATGATTGATTGGACTTGAACATCTGGAATTGAAGATAACTCTTCTACACTAACGCTCGCCCGTGGATGATGGAGTCTTGATGGGAAGGCTCGCCTTCGGGAGGATGAGACTCGACACTAAGGCTCGCTCGTGGATGAGGGAGTCCTAGGTGCAGGACTCGGCCTCGGACGGGTGAGTCTTTGCATTAGGACTTGTCCCTGCATGGCCGAGTCTGTTCGTGTGCCCTAAATTTAAATTTTGTTTTTTTATAAAATAACAATAAAAATTTAAAAAAGATTGTGACAATACCTTCGAAAGATGTGATTGAGAATCATTTACAAAATTTGAGGAACCAACCGTCTCATCAATTGAGTTTTTTTTTACAGATCTCATTCATTAATGGAGTTTTACTAAACATAGAACCATCCTCCATGAAAATTTGTGTGAAATAAACCCTACTGCATAAGGGATTTAATGCTCGGATGCTTGAGGCCGAATCAACAACGAAAAATTCGTTGATGATGGAGCGAATAAATCCGTTGAAGGTGGAGTCGATTTTTTCATTTTTCTCTTTAACCTAATCTTTTAAGTTAATAGTTTAAAAAAATAGAAAGAAAAACTACCCCCAATAAAAAATATTTTTATATTAAATTAATTAAAATTAAACAAATTTAGGCCACAACCTATAAAAAACTTAAGTGTCAATAACAACACTCTTTAAATTTACATGGCAATGAGACCGATCATGACACATAGTCATCGGCTACAACTTTTATAAGTTGGTCGGTCCAAAAAAGCACTAAGGTGGATACTCCGGTGCACCCTGTTTTCTGGGTTAGTTATTTGGGTCAAAATACTGGTGTATTGAACAGAAATACCTTTGAAATGTAGGTTGTTTCAAAAATATCTTGAACTGCTCATCTGATTGGTCCACGTTCTCGTGGGTCCCACTCAGTGTACTGAGCTCTGATTATGACAAATGTCGTCATCCTGTTTAAAAATGTCAGTAGATCTCACGTGGGCAATGCAATCTACAATAAAATACCCTACTTAAATCAGCACCGCAGGCGCAGAGCATCTATCTGTACTGTCCTCTTTCTTATCTAGAAAGTTTAAAATAAAAAAACAAAAAAAATCAACCCATACTTTGAGAAACCTTGGAGTGTTGGTCAAAATACCTGGTCTCCCGTAATGTTCATGCAGGGGCCGGGTTGATGAGTCTACAAAGTACAAACCAATAACAACCAGTTAACAAGTCGAGGACTTTTTAAGAATATTCTAACTGAAATGCTTCCCCTTCCTTGTACTTTTAACTGCATGGGACTGGGAGAATATTCTAATTGAAATACCTTTTTTTTTAGTAAAATATTTTTTATTAATATGTTTCAAGTTGTTTTATTTTATAATTTTTTATTTTTTATATAAATAAGATGCAACATAAAGATGATGAGTCAGATATATGTACGGCTTAAATATACAGGTTAGATGTACAGCCTCTTGTGGGGCCCACATAAGGTTGATCTAAGGGCCGATATTTTGTGAAAATGTTCTCCTCATCATGTAGATCATCTTCACCAAAAATCAGTAAATTCTAAAACTTTTAGCCCCACCAAAAGTTGATCAGAATTTGATTAAAAATTAACGGTGAGAAATGAACGATGAGAAAAAGAGACAACTTTTAATGGGGTTAGAAGTTTTAGAATTTACTGATTTTTGGTGAAGATGATCTACATGATGAGGAGAACATTTTCACAAAATCTCAGCCCTTAGATCAATCTCATGTGGGCCCCACAAGAGGCTGTACATCTAACCTGTACATTTAAGCCTGTACATATATCCTGACTCAAAGATGATTCAAGGTTTAATTTTTTTGTAAAGATGTTCTCTTTACCATTAAGATCATCATATCAAAAAATTAGTCCATTTGGACTATTCTAAAAGTTCTACCCCAATAAAAAAAAATATATAAGAAAAAATCAACGGTTTAAAAAAAAATACTTAAATTTGTCAATTTTTCATAATTTGATTTGAGAGTGTTAGAAGTTTTAGAATGAATTGATTTATTGATATGATGATTTTGATGGTGATGATAATATCTTCACAAAAAATTAGACCTTAAATCATCTCCATGTAGACTCTACAAAAAAACATGTTATAATAGTTATAAATTAAAATATCATCGACGCTATCAACAACAATATCTCTTATACAATTGAGAATGAGGGGGGCTGTCCTCTTCTGATAAATTATTTTTATCAAAAGTTATAAGGTTCGTTCTTATAACGACACCAACCTATGCTTATTTTAAAAACCAAAATGCCCTTAAATTTCTAAAATACCAGATGTATCCCGTAGTAGTAAATGACCAAAATAACTTTATTTAATTTTTTAATACCTTTATACTATTTAACAAAATTATTATATAAATAACCAAAATAACTTTATTTTCTTTTACGAAATATAGGGCGTGTCCCGTGGCCGTAGTTATTTATTTACACCTGATTTACACTTGACAGTGGAGTCGCGTGGAGTGGATCCAAAGACGCATGTGTGGGTGCGCGCGAAGCTCGCATGAGGGCAACACGCGTAGCGCGTTTGGACATTCAATCCACGCACGCGAAGCGCGTGTAGAGAGAATGGACAAAGTTTTGAGTCGTGCCGGAGGCATGACGATATACCTAGTATTTTACAAACTAAGCAAGTTAGCAATTGTAACGTTAATATTAAAAAAATTATTTGTCTAATTGCATTTGTATAAAATTAACAAATTATATAATTTATGTGGGTATGCCATATTATTGAAACCATCCATACTAATCATATATACAAATCCAATAGGGTTCGAGTGTCCGATACATTTTATTCGATTGGAAGTCAAGATCTTTTGTCGAAAATCTGAAGAAAATTATATTCGAAAATAGTACTGTATAGGCAAATTTTACTACTGTATGAAATTTTATTATTTTTCATTTTCATTTTCAATTTTTTTTCCTTTCAATTTGTAAATTACAAAAGAAGATACTAGGTGTTTTGGATATTTTGTGGCAATGGTATGGTCGATTACAAAGTTATTAAGTACACTGACTAACTGTAGCTTGCGTTAGGAAAAGCAAAAATTAGGGTCCTACTTGTTTCCCGGAACAAGAGCTTTTATTGATGTAACTATTGGCTTTTTTCTTTTTTTTTTCAAAGAGATTTTTGGGCCCATATTGCTTTTCGAAATCTCATATATTTTATTTTTTTAATACTCTTAATGATCATACATGGTCTCACTTTTTCTTTTCTCTCTCTTTTTTTTTTTAAAAAAAAACTATTTTATTTCTATAAAATAATAAAAACAGTGACATTCTATACAAGCAGTTATTAAATTGGAGTTTAGGGTAACATTTTTTATGTTTTCACTGAAAATATTTATATGGTTTACTACATTAGTCATAGTAATAATAGAAGAATTCTGAATTTGCACTTCAAATAATACTTTAAATTATAAAATTAATATAAAGATTTAATTTCAGTCTAAAATCAAATTTTATAATCTGAATTATTGTTTAAGAGTGCAAAATCGAGGGCTCTGTAACATTTTAGTACAAAGTAGTAATTAGTGATGAACTTAGAAATATGAGAGCCTTCTAAACAATTTAGAGTCATTTAGTTGGATAAAATAATCCAAAGTTCCAAACATATTAATAATCTCGATTTTGTCATGAACGTTGAAAAAGTTGAATCACCTATTTTATAATAAGCCTCGAGTCTTTTCAGTTTGGTGTGGTAGGGATTAATGTTGTATCCTCAAAATATCTGACTTGTTGTATCATCTATAGCCGCAAATAGGATATGAATTTTTTATTCCCCTTTTTCTTTTGTTGAAATAGGATTAATTATAGTATATTTCTTACTCCTTTCTTCTGGGGGAAGTTATTTTTGTTGGGACTTTTTAAAGTCCAAAACAAATTAGATGTGGGAAGCTCTTTTTGTCTCCACCTATGGGGCCCACCTCCCCTATGGATCTTATGGAGCCCACATAATTATACTTCAAGACCTGAAATTCTATTTACGGTGTAGATCATCCTTACAAAAACTTAACCAATTCTAAGACTTCTAACCTCTTCAATAATTGATTAGAAGAGGACTAGAAATCAACAGTTAGTAATTAACGGTCAGGACTTTCAATTGACTTTTGAAGGGGTTATATGTTTTATAATTTGTTGATTTTTTATTTGTGATGATCTACAAGGTGAAGAGAACAATCTCACAAAATTTCAGCTCTTGAGGTGTAATCATGTAGGCCTCACAAGACCCCATAGGGGAGGTGTCGAGCGTTCAAATAAAATACATTCACCATCTTCATCTTCACCATCACCATGGAACACTAACTATACTGCCACTACCATTACACCACAACAAAGACCGGTAGATTTTATTTTTATTCGTGGTTAAGGTGAAGTTAGTGGGAAGATGAAGTAGTCGGGTATATTTTTTTCAGCGCGCTATGTCAGATACTTATGTGGTATGGTACGTCCCACTACCACATAAGTTAGAAACCCCCTCATAATACTTTTAGGAGGGAAAAAGTGGTGGGCCCCACCCTGCCACATAAGTATCTGACATTTGTTTTGTAATATGGGTGGGCAAAGTTGTATTTTGTTTTTGGTGGTCTGATTGCATGAAGTTCCCATTTCAACCTAAAAAAAACATTTGAAACTTGAACCCGACGTGAATCGAACACGCAACCTTCTGATCTGGAGTCAGACGCGCTACCATTGCGCCACGGATCCACACTGATACTTGGATCAAATAGAAACATATAAATAAAAACACAAAAACGCGTTATCCGTTATTAAATAATGATAATATTATCTACTTGTTTCGTGTTTGGTCGTTGGGGCTTCGTTTCTTTTTTCTCCTAACTTGGCGCCATTTTCATCCATGCCCTAAAAAACAGAAGAGTAAACCTAAAAAAAATGTCAATTACAGCTTCAGATTGCTACTCAATTTGTTCTAGGGTTTCTACCGTTTCATTTCTTGCAACTTCATTAATTCATGGATCCTCCATTCACTTTTCCTCCAAGAATTTCTTGAACTTAAATTTGAATTACAAAAAACGAAGATTTCGATTCTGTAAAGCTGCTCTCATTACTAATCCAGATGATTTCGAGGTTGGTAGATTCGTCGGAAGCTACGGATTCATGAACATTACCAGGTAACTCTCTCTCTCTCTCTCTCTCTTTCTCTCTCTAGACTCTAGTTAGTGTTCAAATTTCTTCATCTGTTCAGCTTAAATTCTGTTATGAAAAAGTGAAATGTGGAGAATCTAACGAGGAATTTCTCTTCTCTTCTCTTCTCCAGCTATTCCAAATTTAATCCCGGATCCGAGATCCAGTATTCTACGGGGGACATGGAGCGATTGAAAGTTCCAGATGTGGGAGAAGGCAGCGTGAAGATCAGGTGATTTCCATTAAACGTGAATACATGTCGGCTTCATAGAGCTGACAATATAAAATGTCCAGTCGTTTCCATAGAGTTGACAGCACAATTAGAAAATAGCTCGTCTTATTTATAGAACGGACAAGACATTTTGTGAAATTTGTATTGGGAGGTCTACAAAGGCCATTAATTGGGTGGACTGAATTAGTAAAAAAGGGGGCTGATATATCCACGGCCTTCGAGTTTTCGCTCATACCTTAAAAATAAGAGAGTTTTGCAAAAAAAAGAAGGAAAGTTTGTGTATTAAATGCGAATTAAATGGGTAATTGCTAACAAGGTCACTGAAGTAGCTACCTCTTTCTACTGATACCATTCATGGCAGTTCTAATGCAGGCTTTATGAGGGGAGAATAGCTCAGGGTCCATCGAAAGGGACACGAGTTATTTTTAAGGTAACCTATTTTTCTCATATATTGTTATGTGGTTTTCTTGTTGGATAGGACTTGGCAAGTGTACCACATACTACTTAGTGAGAGATTTTAGAAGCATTATAATTGCTACTTAACCAGCTCATGTTGTGTCTATCCACACTGCATATGGGGCAGTAGCCAAAAAAGTATTAGAGACTGGATTGTTTTAACCATTTGATTTGTTGTTAGATGTCGAAACTATAGGAAGTTTCATCAGTAAGAATGATCTTGTTTGCATTATATGGTTTTTTTTTTTTGGCTCCTTTGGTTAGGTGGCCTATTGATTGGATTATTTGGATCAGTGAAAGTTCCATTATACCATATGGTAAAAGACTCAGTATTTCCGTTTTTGCTTGCTTATTGATTACTTTTGATTCTTCTTGGACTCTCTTAATTATAAGAGGGCACAATTTGTAATGTAGTAGGAATTTGAGTTCTTAGATGAGAAAAGTTCTGCCATTGCACTTCCGAATTAGTTTGTATATCTTCGATTCAGAACTAATTGGATTTTAAGAGAATATTGAGTTTCCATTAGCTAGAGTAGTGATCTTGCAATTGATGTCATTTTGTTACCCATGAAGGTATATCCTGGACAACGTGCTGGTGGTATTGAGGCAGATATGATGGCTGCAAATGAGCTCAATGCTCATGCTTTCCTTCAAGTAAGAAGAAGAACAACTGAATATTATTTACACAAACTCTTTCTCCTTAATCCTTATTACGTTTGAGGACATGAAGATGGACAGTCGAATGATATCTGTTTACTGATCAAGCTCAAATCTTAGCAGAGTGATCCCAAGGATATATGTAAGAACATCCAGACACTTTTAGGCGGTTTTGAGACGCAGACAGGGGAGCAGGTTTATAGTATAAATTATTTCAATGTAAATTTTGCACAGTATTTCTTGTTATAGTTGCAATTTAAACAACGTTTCTCCTCTACAGTGGCTTGCTTTTCGTAATGATGGCAAATATAGTGCAGCAGACTATGCAAAAGTTACAAGTGAAGCAATATCAAAGGATCATGCTCTAGGCCAACAAAAATCCTGGAATCCTTTTGACCAGGAGCAAAAAATAAAGCGTCGCAGATACTTTGTTATTCAATTGCTTCGTGGTGTTATGTGTGGTCTAGCCTACATGCATGATCGTGAGAGATTACACCAGAGTCTTGGACCTGCTTCTGTTGTTCTCAAGTATGTTGGTTGGCCATAATAAATAGTCCAACACTGTAATTTACTTCTTCCTGATACTTGTGTTAATTGTGAGGTGCAAGCTTCGCTACTAAAGTTCTATTTAATAATTGACAGCACAATTGTGGAGAAAGATGCAGCTTACCTAATTCCACGGCTCCGCGATTTGGCATTTTCAGTTGATATGAGGCATGTTTTTCCTTTTTTTTCCGTGTATGAGCCGTGCATGGTCTTCACTTATCAGAGAGTTAGTTTAGCATTGTTATGAGAGCGCCAATAACGATCTTTATGTTTAATTTGGGAGCCTTGTGCTTCTTTTGGTGTATTGTTTGCATTGTGGTCTTCCCCTATCCTTATAACAAAAATACCTCTTTATCAATAGAAAAATGATCTTATCAATTTTCCCCTAACCTTAATTAATTGATGTAAGCAACTCCATAATAAATCAACTATTTATTCCATCTGAAACAGATAAAAGTTATCCTGTAATCTATTTTTTATTTTCTTTTTATCTTTAATATTCATATAAAGAAAAGGATGTTCAAAGGGGTACTACCCTCTCCTCGGGGCTTATGCGCATGCTTTAGGCAATGGAAGCATTTTGCCCCACAGCTTCACATGTGAAAAGTGAATAGTGAAAACATTGGTTTGTATTCTATTTCCAATTATTACTAGCATTTAACTTTATGTGAACCTTAGTTTGCAAACTCTGGTGAAATTGGGTTCATACATATTCTTTATTTAATTTGTTCTATAATTATTCAATTTATCAAATCATATGAATGTTATCAATATATGAGACATACATGTCTTTGATATGATAGGGATAAGACTTGCTAGCTGAAGAATTCGACATGCATTGGACCCTATTTGCAATACCATTGGACCTGTTTATATTAGTCCATATTAAGAAATTTTATTTTAATAAAATAAGATTACTTTAGGAGTTAGCATGCTACATATTGATAGTAATAAATAATAACCATGGACATTTCATATAATTATTAATTAGAATACACGGTATGCTTCGTCTTCTATTAAATGAGAGAAAGCTCAAATAAAAGTGATTGCATTGAGTTTACTGTCACTTAAAAATCTTTAATGTTTCCAAAAGGAATGATTTGGCTTGAATTCTTACTTCCTTAGGTATTCTTCCCTAGAAGAAAGTCCTGGAGCACTCTCAGAGGGACTTTGGAGACGGGCCTCAATAGCTGGTGCTTTCAGTCCTATGGAGAAAAGAGCTTTCGGAATAGCAGACGACATGTAACTGTTTCTTAACTATTTTTGAGTCATCTTATCTGCATTTGATCAGTTGAGTTGCATTGTTTCTTGTGTTTGGCTCTGTTCTTATCTTCCTTTTTATACTCTTCCGTTTTCCTGTCTATATGATCAGCTACGAAGCGGGCCTTCTTTTTGCATACTTGGCTTTTGTTCCATTTTGTGAAACTGGCATCATGGATGGCCTCTCTTTGCAAGTAAGTTACATGGTTTTCATAAATTGGTTCTGCTTTTTCTTTTCATTTCTTTTGTGTGTGTGTGTGTGCACCACTCTTCAAGAGATGCTTTCTTCTCTTCCTAATAAGTGATCCTGGTGTGGGTCTTTTATCCTACCCTAATTATTTAAGGATTTTCTTGCAGAGGCTTCTAGAAAGCACCTTCCAGCTTGATCTTGATGCTGCAAGAGAGTAAGAATTACTCTCCTATGCCTATCTGGTCATATATTTGTCTTTGGCTATACTAGAAGAGTTTGATACACTCCATTAGAGTATTCTTGCAAGGAGATTTTCATGTGCTGGTTTTCTGAACATTTGATAATCTCAAAATATGAGTTACTAGTAATAGTTTTAAAAGCCTAGTTTTGCCTAGGTATGTTGAAAATGCTATCTAAAACAGAAGTTACAGCATGTTGAAGACGCTAATATAAGGAATATAGGATCCTTGAAATAATGCAAAACATGTGGCCAGGACGTTTTTAAGTGTGATTATGATCTACAATACCAGACTTCAGATTTTCTTTTATTGCTATCTATTTTACTTACATTCTGTGCATACAATATCTCCTTTGCTATACCCAAAGTCTTTATAGCACCGTGTCATGAAGGCATGAACCCTTCACATATTTGTTTTCAGGTACTGTCTTGCAGACGATCGCCTATTAGAAGCTGTTAAGTTTCTGGATCTTGATGCTGGTTCTGGTTGGGAGTTACTTCAGGTTTAGTTCTAACTTGCAAATGTATAATGATGACCGAATTTATCATAATCGTCATCATTATCTACCCCTTATCCTAAATATTGGGCTTGGTTGCCTACAAAAAAAGGGTTTGGACTTTGGACACATGAATTCCATGCTACAATCTGATGGTCTACTAAGAGAGTATAAGTTCCCCATTGGCTAGTCCATACAATTTTTTGATCTATAAATGGCACTGCTTTATTACAGCGACGGGGAATCTGTGTTGCATTGACTCTTCTTCCCAAAGGGTGACTCGCATGTGCAAAGCGTGCCATAAGTAGTCTTCCAAAACTTATGCCTGGGTCGAAGCTCCTTTTCAGTGTTCATCAAATTCAACTCCTTACCATCTTCCGTCACTTCAGTTTTCGGTAGCTTAAAATTTCTATTGACAACAACACTAACAAGTTTTAGTAAAATCATGTATCTCAAGTTTAATGTCTGGAAAGCCTGAGAGCAGCATTATATATATTCCTGAAATTCCATTCGCACATATTTTTACGAGTCCCTACCAAAGATAGACATTTTTTGTGAGCTAATTTTGTTAGGTCATTATTTTCTATATTGCTGCACCTTAATTCTCTCCACCTTGCTTCATCAGGGCAAGATTTTCCTTTTGTAATATAAACTCACCTCATAGTATTTCTTAATCTAGCCAACCTCTAACTACACATTTTAATTTTTCACTTCATGATCTTTAATTCTTGTTCTTATTTTTTTATTTTTATTTTTATTTTTTTTTGGTGACATTGCTATGTTCTATTTGTCTAGGCAATGCTGAATCCAGACTTCCGTAAAAGACCAATTGCAGAAGCTGTATTAAGCCATCGATTCTTGACTGCTGCTGTTCTATGAATTTCTGATGCTAAAAATCTTGAATTTGAGATCTTTAGGATCGGAAGATTATAAAGAGAAGTTTTCTTGTATTGTATATCCACACCATTTACTCATCTATGCCATTTAGTAACGATGTAATTCAATTCTCCGAAAATAAATCCATATTCATTTCCCATTGTACCCCATTTTAATTGAATCCAAGGGAAACCCCTCGAGGTTAGTTTCATGTTTTTAGTTTCCATAACACAAGGAGATCATATTGTTAAAGCCATGATTGTATCTTGGGTGACCCCATCAAAGCTAGGATCAAAATCTGTGACATATTGGAGGGCTGATGAGTCAGTTCAACCAAACTCACAAAAATTTATTTTTTGGGAACCCTTAACAGCCCCTTTATCCATTCTTAACATTTTTGGGAACCCCTTAACATTGTTCACCCCTTCTCCAACCACTAGCCAACATACAACACCAGCCTTTATGATCAAGAAAAGTTTTCCCTGCAAAATTTTGAGTCGAGAACAAACCAGATTGCATACAATTGTTTTTTCTTTTTTTCTTTTTTTTTTTTTGAAATCTCCATGTAAACAGATAATGAAATCTGGACTGTCATTGCAGAATCCCTTTCCTCATAATAATGTTTGATAACATCCATGCAAACCATAAACACACTCTTCCAAAAAGATTCTAATACTAGGACCAACTTGTAAATAGCTCAACCAATTAGGCACATAAACAGTGAAAGGAAAATACAATGACAGAACTATAACTGTATTTTATTTTTTTAAAGAACCCATACACAAACCAGTGCAATTAGAGGGATTATCTTGTGTTGGAATGGGTTCAAATTGAATCTAATCTCTACTCAGAGTGATTGGATCTGGTTCAATCCCCTGATCCAATCTGACTCATTTTAGTTTCAGCTGCTCTCAAAATTCATCCGACCGTGTGTTGCTTGCATCTCTTGGGTCCATAATGTTGACTACTGCGCTGGACAATCTTTCGACACAAGTAGCAGTAGTGTTTTTGGCAAGACCAGCAGAAGATATGGTTGTTATTTCCGACCTGTTTTTTTTTTTTTTGAAAATCATACAGAGTGTATCAGTCATTCAATATAAGTTGCATTTAGATGAATCACAATAGACCACTTAATGAGAATCAAAAATTGATAAAGCAAAAGGTGTACAAGAGAAATGGTTGAATTGATCAGACAAAACCCAATAATTTTGAGTTGAGACCAACATAAATTGATAGAAACCAAGCTAAGTTAGTTATTAGCCAAGTCGTAGAGCAAAGCTCGTGATGTTATTGAACCTTAGAAGTTAGAACCTTTTAGATTTAGACCCAAAAGTTCAAGCATCTGAACTATTCAATGTTATTAGATTGCATAATAATTTGGTAGTGATCCCAGCGTGAGGGAAAAGTTATGCATGGGGAAGGAACAAAACATGGTGTGGGAGTGTTATGTCAAATGTCATAAAAGACTTCATACGGACCTCAGAGAGGGGTAACGACTAAAAGACACATCTATCCCTGACATTTTAATGGAAAAATTAGTTTTGAAGGAAAAACTTTGTAAAAAGCCTCATTTTGAGGTGTTGGCTGCATATTATATATATATATATATATATACTATAGATTAGTTAATAATAACCTAAATGTGCATTAGCAATGTATGATGGAAGTAACAATATCTGTTTATGATGGTGTCAGGCTACCCACTTACCAATAACAAGATGAGGTATAAGATGAGTTTCTACTTTCAACTTACATGTGTTTCACACATTGTGGTTTAACTTGACAAATATGCTGATACGATGCACTGCAGCACTTATGTGACCAAAAAAAAAAAAAATTTGGAAATGTTTGAGTTAACTGTTTTGTATAAATACTCAAAAGGATTAGATTGGTTGTAATCATTTGACCACAATTTTTGTTTCCAATAAAGTGTTGTTTTAAGGGCTTTCAAACTAGGTTCATCTGACAAGTGCATTCCAAAATTGATTTTTATCTAACATCAGTTATTTCGTATTTGAAAAAAAAAGGAAGGCAAACTAGTTAATCTCCACACACCTTTGCATTCATTTGACCACAATTTGGGCATGAGTGGCCATTATCTGCAAAGAGTTCAGCTTGCATGAGAGCCAACATCCGGCGTACATCAATCCGGTCTTCTTCCCACTCTTGAATGACTTCACGTGGGAAAAGGGCACAACGGTCCGCCCTTCAATAAATAAAGTGTATTAGTTCTATACAAGAACACAAAAATTATGTATAACTAGTATATAAAATATAATTTGATGTTGCCAAAAAGAGAAAGTACCTGAAATGATCATATCCATCAATTGCCTGGTTACATCGGTAACAAAAGAACTGCCCACAGTTCTTGCATACCATCTTGTTACAACCATCAGTTCGAGAGATTGCCATCTTGCAGGATGGGCATTGCTTAGCATCACGAAGTATTTCCTTCACACTCAGAATCTCATTCATCAGTTCACGCTCCTTACGCCTTTGCTCATCCTTGAGTTGAGATGAACCCTGTCGCTCCTGCAGGTAAATAACAGTCACAGAAAATATATTACTCATAGCAACCTTGAAAGTTTACTACAAAACAAGAGTGATGTTAAACAGGAAATTTAGAATAGCGCTGCTCCATGAATAAAATGGTGACAAGGCAAAATTGATTCAACATCAACATAGGTAAGTACGTCCACGGTCCACCCAATGAAAGCAGAGAAATAAAAAATCCTCTACTATTTGCAGTGTAATTTTTCTGCTAAAGACCTCGGCTGGGAATCTAGTGAAACGGCCAACATTTTCCTTTAGGTGTAAATATATAGCATGTGAAGAGGGTCCTTTTGGAAATAAAAAAGTCCTGTTTTGCACAGAAAATTCATTTTTCAGGGTTGATTTTAGTTCTCAGACAGAAATTGTGCCATTTAGCTCCTTTCTCTATTCATCTGTTCATCCCAGTAAAGAAACTTTGACAGAGCTGAAAACTTGTGGAAAGAAAAATCAAATTTTCTATAGCGTAATGGGAAAATATTGGATGAGCCACTTTATTTCCCAATGCCATGGGTTCCCTACCAAGTGCCAGGCTAAAGTAACAGCATATTCTGAATAAGGTGAATTTGGACTCATTGTGATAGAGTTTCCAGGATCACAGTGCAGTTTGGTATCAAGTCTTCATAATTTACCTGCAAGATTTGAAGCTTCAGTTCCGGTGTCATACATGTAACTCCTACATGCCGTCGCTCTCTACAAAGGCTACAGAAGCTAAAGAAGCACTTTGGGCATTGGGCATGTTGGTCGTCATCTTCTAAGCAAGCTGTTTCACATCTCGGGCAATAGACTACATCAGACATTGCATCAAGTGTCTTTTGTAACAATAGTGACTCCCAACGTTCAAACTCTTCATCCCCAAGCAAGCGTTTTAGCAAGCCAGGTGGAACCAGGCCTCCGCATTTTGCATCCGGACATAGTAATTTGTTTACTGTGCCTTCCTTTACATGCATGTTTGAATAAGTCTCCATGCACTTCGAGCAGAAGAAATGTTGACATGGCAATTTGACAAAATCTGTGCCTGGTAAAAGGAACTAGGTATGTTAATCCTGTGCTCACATAGTCACATCACATGATATATACATTTACACAATTAAATTTTCCCCCTTAAAAATAAAAAGTTAGCACCTATTAACAGGTTTAAATATTAGAGGCAACACAGTCATGTTTGATCTTTGAACAGGAAATTGTAACAAAGCCGTTTATTAGTAAATTTATAGTAAATGTCGATTCCTGTATTAGTAAGTTTATTTTATTAAAGTGAAGTAGGTTACAAGGATTTAGGAGGGGAATTTACCGGGAAAAAAAAAGTAAATTAAGAGGGGTCTTTAATTGTTTTTGTTATTTCATTTTATGAGGTCCAAATAGATACATTAAGGATTTTTTGATCGTTTAGTTTCAATTTGTGCTCAAAACTAATTCCTCCAAAATATTGTAGATATATTCGGCCCTGGAACAAAAACTTTTGCAAGACCAAACGAGTGACAGATACAAAGGTTTATGAACACTTCAGTTGTGTTAAAGGTATAAGAATATTAAGTCTATAGTATAGTAACATCATGTAGATATTATAAAATATTTATTGATTCAGAAATCTAGCATATATGGATACTAAAGGAGCAAAAGATCGCAGAATAACTATGCAAAAGTAGTGAAGATATCCTACATTTTTTTTGTACATTCTAAAAAAAATGGTTGAGAATAACATTGAATGATGATTTTTAGTTGTGATAAGTAACAAATTTGTACAACCATAAAGCTTAAAGAACAAAAATTGAGAGGTACCTGCATATTCGCTAAAACAAATGCAGCATTCATGTAGATTTTGACGAAAAATCTCATGGCATTTATCGTCATTATAATTCATCATTGAAGGTATATCAACGTCTGGAGAGACACTTCCTGAAACAGCACGCCTATCTCCAGCATTTGGCATGTTATAGGGACCAAGAACTATTTCTTTATCAAACCCTAGGTAAGGAAGAGAAGAACTCTGTAGCCATTCCACCCATTGATATATAACTTCCTGACCAGATTGTTCCATCCAGATAGAATCCAACATTTGACAAAGATTGGAAATCCTCATGGAATCTAACCATTGAACAGAGATGGTAAAACAAGGACAGAGATGGCTGGGGTACGACTTGGGTAGTAAACAAGTCAGCACAACTGGGGGAAGATACTGAACTTTGAAAGTATAAAAGTACTTATTTGAATTATCAGTTCTGGCCATTGAGTCACCAGCTTTTCCTCCAAATTTGACCTTTCCACTAGATGAATGAAGCTCTGTAGATATTGTAAGTTCATCAGGAGTTTCAATATGTATATTTATCTGTGAAAAAAGCCACAATTGTTCCATCAGGAAATATGTATATTTATCTGTGAAATAAAATAAGATTGTTGGATGGGTTTCTTAACACATCTGATATGGAATAAGTTGGTTATTTCGAAACCTGAAAAGATCGTAAGCCATCTTCTCTGTCAAGTATAACAACACTTTCACCATATATGGCCTCCATTGCTAGTATCTGCAAAGAACAACATTGAGATCAAAAGAGAGCGCTCCTTCTATAATTTACTAGACGAAGTTATAATTTCTGAATTTAACATAGAAACACCACAAAGCAATACTCAGTGAAAACAAAACCGAACGTAGCATAAATTGGGTGCAGGTAGCAAGACTACCACGAGCTGCTTCAATACACAGTTTTAATCCACCATGAAGAACATACTTTAAGTAAATGTAGGGGACTGCTCATCCTCCCCAAATAAGTTTCGCATTGTTTCCTCCATTTAAGTGGAAGTATCTTGGAGTTGCACATTTAAGAATTTGAAGCGAATGTGTTTGCTGAGATGCTGCCACATCACAGGGGAACAATGTGGGACTTATTTGGGGGGATGAGTGGCATTGCTCTTAATGCACTTTTGGTGAAGGAGATTCGAAGGAGTTTTTCAACTGTTTATCCTCAATCCTTATTGTACATTTGAGCCAAAAACACCACATAAACTGTTACATTGAATCAATATGTCAAAGACAGAGTTATCTCTGCATCCAAACACCTCCTAAATCTCTCACTATCAACTATCAACTATTGAATTTCCTTTTTGAAACCACCATTGGCTTGTTAGAATCCTAACACCATAAGTTTGTTGATTTCAGTGTGAACTATGAAATTGGAGAGGTTTTGGCTTTCAAAGTATACATACGAACTGTTTTCAAAGGAAATACTACTAATTGAGCATAAAAAACAAGTTAAATTAAACTAATAATTTTGCTAAAGGTTATAAATTTTACCTCGTCCTGCTGCAACTGATCATTAATTCTAAGCTGGTCTTCCGACAATTCAGGTTCTTGGGCTACCAATTTAAGATCTTCTAATCGACTTGAAATATTGTTAACATCCTCTAATGAATCAGAATCATCGATTAACTGCTCTATCGAATTAATCTTCGTTTCTGAAGCATACCCATCTTTAGAATTCTCAGTTTCTCTCTCCTCCTCCTCCTCTTCGTTGTTAGGAAATGAAGTACCCACTTCAGATTCTGGTGTTTTGACGACATGGGCACGTCGATTTCGATAAAATACTTTAGATTTTCGACGACTTGAAGTTGCTTTGGGGGATTTTTGGATGAAATCTGAGATGGGTAAGGTTGAGGAATCAATATTTTGGTGAGAAGGAGAAAGAAGAGATGTTGGGTCTTCGAGATTGGATTGTTGTTGGTGTTGTGTGAGATTTTGGTCGTCTTGATTGAGGGGCTTAACAGTCCACTTCTCGTCATCAAAATTCCGAAAACCCTGTTTTTGTTTTCCTTTTTGGCCCCCCTTTTTCATGGCGAATTTGCAGAGCGAGTGCCCAGTTGGTGGAGCGGGAGATATCGTCCGGTGATGGTGATGGTGAGGAGACTATGCCGAGGTTTTATAATAACGGTTTCTTTGGTGAATTGATAGAGAAGCCAAAACCGTTTTCTTCCATGAATTTAACGGGGTCGGTGTTATTTGTTGAGCACGGTTTTATCGGGGTTGCCCTGGTTAAGGGCTATCCACAAAATCTCCTAAACCGATCTGGGATGGTTAAAGCAAACGTCATATAATTATACCATAAGGTCCATGATAAGATTGGAATACATAACTCATAATGAGCTTAATGGAGAAGAGGGTGTGGGACCCACTACCTCATTAGACTTCATGAAAAAGGGTGTGGGACCCACTACCTCATTAGACTTCATGAAAGAATCTAACGTGAAGTAGCAAGTTCTAGAGTTTCTAAATATTAAGTTGCTTGAGTCATTAGAGTAGTAGTTTCTAAATATTGAGTAGTTTCTAAATATTAAGTTGCTTGAATCATTAGAGTAGTTTATAAATATTGAGTTGCTAGTTGCTTGGGTCTTAGTTTAATTAGTTTCCTGTTTTGGTCAGTTCTTTCTTTTTTGAATCTGTTTCTTAATTTAGTTTTGCATTGCTTGATAATGATAGAGAAGAAAGTTGATTTGTTTTTCTTTAACTTAAGCTTTAGAGATCGTTTCTGCTGGCCCGGATAAGAACCTTAAGATTCTTATCAGTCCATAACTAAGGTATTTTCACATTTTTTTTCTTACGTTTGTGTTTATTTTTCTCATTGTTTTTATAGTAAATCTAACTAGTTTTCTACCAAATCTCTGATCCCCACAAAATTTCTACTTAAAATCATCCATCCAAACAAACCATAAGGTTTTTTTGTCTAACATAATTTCACTCCATGTTAACTTTGATGTGGTCAACCCTTAGCTATGAATTGTTGTTTAAATAAGTGACTTTTTTATTCTAAAAACAAAGGTGGGTCTGTGCACATGCTTCAAACATGTTATTTAAGTTAGGTACTAAAGAAGCAGGGGCGCCTTGAGACCTGGGGGCTGGTACCCAGCCTCTTGAACTCCCTTTAGGTTTTTATATAGTAGTGTATAAAAATATAGGCAAAGTATTTAAAAAAGAAAATTACATCAACTTATAGTACCTACATAAAGATGATACAAAGATCGAATGTAATCTAAATGATGAGTCTGTTGTCTTCACAAAAAATTAACTCGCAGATCATATCTAGATGAGCCCCAAAAAAGTGTAGAAATGTGTGAAAATAAAGATGACCGCAATACAAAATCCTGAATGCAGGTTTTAAATTATATAAGAAGGCATACGTTAAACTGAGTGCAGTTTAATTCGGGGTCACATGAGACCGCATTAAAATAGTAGACAATTTGAAAACTTAATGAAGAAATGAAAACAGTTTTGATACGGTTTTATTTTCAGAAAACTTTAAATAACGGTGTTTTGTTTTCTGAAAGAATAACGGTTTTTTAATCCAGATCTGGCCTGACCACCTCTATCACAACTTGGAATTCTTTTAGTCAAAAACCAAAAGTATTGACCTTTGCTAAAGGCGCACGCATTTTGGAGGGTGTGCGACTCATAATCGACAACTTATTGGTACCATTTTTGTGAGAGGTAAGCTTGTTTTTAACAAGATTAGTACCAAATAAATAACTAATTTCAAGTTAAGATGAGATATCAAGCTTAGTGATTAGATAGATTTGGCAACAGGCCACTGCATTTTACAATGACATTCGATATTTATTTTGCGAAATTAGACCTAAAAACCTGAAGACTGATGATATTGAGAATCCTAGCAAATACTATGAGTCATTCTACACTACGAGCCATCCTAATTTTTAATAATAAAATAAAATTTTTTATTTTTTAATTAATCCACCCACCAAAATTAGAGCTGGCAAAATGACCCGTGACCCGCCAACCCTACCCTAACCCGACCCGTTTGACCCTACCCTAACTCGACCCGCCAGTTAAACGGATAGGGTTAGGGTTGAGGTTTTTTGACCCGTTAATAAACGGGTCAACCCGCCTATATCCGCGGATAACCCGCGACCCGCCAAAATTAGTTTTTTTTTACTACTTCTTGTATAGTTTTGGCATTTGTGCTAATTATAAAAAATAATAAATTGAATCCAACCCCATTAATTTTGTCTCCTTGCTTTTTTGGGTTTATGGGATAGTGTTTTTTTTTTATAGAAAATGAAAGATTATATTATTAAGAGAGTAATTAGTGGATTTTTTTATCAAAAATAATTAATTGGTTAGTGTGATTAGTGGGTTCACTTTTCGATGTGTATGTTTCCATATTCTTTTTTTGATAAACATGTTTGTTTCTTTATGTCCTTGTCTTATGTTTTTTTAATAAGGAATTTATTTAACAAATTTTGATTAATAAAAAATTCTTATCAGTTAGGGTCAACCCGTTAACCCGTCGGATCAACCCGCTTAGGGTTAGGGTTTAACAAACTGACCCGTTTATTAAACGAGTCAGGGTTAGGGTTTAGTATTTTTGACCCGCCAATCCGCTAACCTGCCTAGGGTCGACCCGCGGATGACCCGTTGCCAGGTCTAACCAAAATAAACCGCATCCTTACCACCATCATCATCTTCATCTTCTTCACATCCACCATGGCCTATCCACCACATCTTCACCTACAATACTAAATAAAAGTGAAAAAGAGTGAAAGAAAGAGAGAAGAAGAGATATGAGAGAGAGAGAGAGAGAGAGAGAGAGAGAGAGAGAGAGAGAGAGAGAGAGAGTATATAAATGGATATACTGCTCTTCACTTGGCAGTCAAATACGAAATGTTGGATATCATGGAGGTATTCCTGCAGACTCCATCAAAACACACATATAGAAAAAATGTAAGTGCCCGTTCTTAGCTCAGAACCAAGGAGCTCGATTACCTAGAAATACTAACAAGAAACTAATTTTTCAGGGGGAAGTTTCAATAAGGGAGCTAGATTACCTAAAATTTAATCGAAATGCTAATGAATCAATTTCTTCATCAAGCTAGTTACCTCTTGCATTCTTTTTACAAAAGTTTGCTGCAACCCCATGCCATACATCAAACAGATTTTTTAACTTTTTTATCTTCACCCTAAATTCCTCATTTTTAACCCAAACCTTAGAAGCAGGGGTGAAAAACGGAATCGGAGTAGGGGAATTTGACGCCGAGAAGTGCAGGTGCGACAATGCAATTCCGGGCACGCCTCTCTCTCACTATCCTTTGCTGGGATTTTGAATCCCCTTTCTCTATTTGAAGTTTTGAAATACTTTATTCCCGAATGCCGAATCCCTACACCTTCTTTCTATATGTGTGTTTTGATGGAGTCTACAGGAATACCTCCATGACATCCAACATTCCATATTTGACTGCCAAGTGAAGAGTAGTTTATCCATTTATATACTGCTCCTCTCTCTCTCTCTCTAACTCTCTCCTATCTCTATCTCTCTTCTTTCTCCTGTTTCCTTCTTTCTTTGTCTCACTCTTTTTCATTTTCATTGGTATTGTAGGTGGAGACGTGGTGGAGAGGCCATGGTGGATGTGAAGAAGATGAAGATGGTGATGGTGGTAAGGATGTGGTTTATTTTGATGGGGTGGATTAATTAAAAAATAAAAAAAATTATTATTTTATTATTAAAAATTAGAATAGCTCATAGTGTAAGATGGCTCATAATGTTTACTAGGATTCTCAATATCATCAGTCAAACCCGAAATCGAATTAGAAAAATCATTTGAATTTAAATTTTTCAATGCTGTTACATCAGATTGGAAAACAAAGAGGAATCATTTATGCGAAATGAGTAGCATTCCGATCTTTCTTTTAATTTATAACAAGTCTCGTTGTTAATTAAGAGCCTTTATGCTCTAATTTAGTGCAGGAAAAAAGGACGGACTCAAAGTTGTTTAGAAGTATATAATGGGGAATAAATAATATTTGAGTTTTTATGAATCCGGTGCCTTAATTAGGATTAAGCAGATTAGTCAATTCCTTTTACTTGATGGAATAATAATGTTAGTATGACTTAATTAGGGGTGTCAACGGGTCGATTCGGTTATTTTTAATTACTCAAAGTTAAAATCTATTAAATAAGTTGGTTCTGGTTCTTGTTGTTTTCATCTTTGTACTCTGATAGTCGGGGAGATGTTCTTTTGTGCTTCCATTATTAAGTCTTGGATATTTTGGTTTTGATTCTTCAAATTTAATTCTTAAAAAAAAACTGATTTCTTTTTATTTTTGTTTTAAATCAACATTGAAAATCAATACTTTTCTTTTTCTTTTTTTCATAGAAAATCAGTACTTATAAACTGGTTTTGGGTTTTGTAGATTAAAGTTTAGTTACAATTTCCATATTGAAATATGTGGAACCAAAACTAGAAAGATTGGTCCTAAGCGCATCTCACATTAACACTCTTAGTAACATTGGAGAGTAGTCTAAATTTTAAGAAATCAGTAATTCGATGCTAATGAAAATTGAATTTCGATTTAAACTATCAACAATAGTTTAAACTATTAATTATGCACTTTTTTTTCAGTAGTATTTGCTATAGATTTGCATTTTTGTAATAATATCTCTTATAGAATATCCGATTTTGAAGAAAGAAAAAAGTTGTTGGCTCCAAAAGTTATAAAATTCGCTAGCTTTTTAATATCTTGACCCTTCAGGTGTGGACTAGGGGATGAGATCCACAAACTTTTTTTTTTTTCTCTTCACTACGCAACATAATTAAGGCTAGATCCCAACCCCCTTCGAGACAAATAGAATCTATGTTAGATAAGACTTAAGATCGACTATATATCAACAGGATTCTTAAGGTTAGAAATCTGTCTTTATTTTATGAGAATGAGGATTAGACCTACAACCTCCTGTGCCATGCTCGTGATTCATGTAGAAGTTGTAGGTTCAAGTCTTTTATTCGATTGAGACTTTCCATAGAACATTAGTTGGTCATTAAGTAGAATATATTTTAGAGCATTTCAAAGTATTTTTTATCGTTGACAATTGATCTTCTAATTGTAATTAGTTACGTAAGTTAGTGATTTGTTATGCATCATTATTAGTGTTTTTTTTTTTTTTAATATTGTTCATGGCAATTTTCTACGTCATTAATGTGCTGTAAATTTATGTGCATTCCTTTTGATTAATTGGATAATTGACTAAAGGAAAATCATTTTATTTTCATTTATTTTTACAAAAATATTGATAAAGCTTATGATGTAGACCACAAACATTACTCCTTTGTATTGGAAGTTGTAATGTACGCGTGCTACCTCAAGACCCCAACTACTGGAGGTAATAATATAGAGGTAGGATGGGCAACCAAGTTTATTTTGCCAAGACGTAGCTAAAATTTTTGTGAGGTTTACATAGAAATGATTCAAGAAGTAATTTTCAACGAAGATGTTCTCGATCTCTGCCACACAAATCACCCTCATATAAAATTACATTGATCTAACACTTCTAACTTTATCAAATTTTTGTTATAGAATTAATGATATTTACAACCGGGTAATATTTTTTCTGAAGATATCTACGAATAATGTGATTTTCCTTGTGGATGATTTGCATAGTGAGTGATTCATCTTTGTAAAAAATTAACATTTAGATCATCTTCGTTTCATTGGCGATCTTAGACCGTTGGATGAGATAAACAAATGATATAAATCTACCAAACTAGATGATGACGTGGACAATATGTCATTTATTCCGGCAAAGATATTTAAAGGAACATTCATGTAGATCTAATCCAACGGCTGGAGTGTATTGATGAAATGTGGACCAGTAAGCTTGTCACATCAAAATATTACTTTTGTCGTCAACTTGCATAACCACCCGCTGAGTGAATGCCACGTGTTCGATTATTTGATAAACACGTGGGATCGCTCCCTTCTATTTTGTCTGTTCCTAATACGAGGAGCTGAGCTGAACTTCGAAGAAGGATGTACGGTCAACTCCCCCGAGTCGAAGTTTCTATCGAAAAGCCAAACAAAACCTTGAAGAATTACTACTAGCTCGGCTAACTGTAGTAGTCCACCTGAGACTGTTTGTAGGTAGATATACTCCCCATCCTGGAGCCGTTGGATGCTTGCCTAGTAATGTTATAAAACCAAAAAAAAAGTTATACAAGAGTGTAATGATCTCTTCACCGTATAGATCATCCCCATATAAAATTATCTCATTTCGAAACTTCTAATCACATAAAAAATTAAGTTAAAATTAACAATACAAATAGACCACCCATAAATTATCCAATTTTTGCGGATGTTCGAAGTTTTGATGATGATCCAATTTTTGCCATTGGATCATTCATATAGGCCCTACCTACAACACATTGGGCAATATCCCTCATCAAATATGAAATATGAGATAGGATTCGCATGCATGCACTCTTACTCATACAATGATACAATAAGTTTATAGTGGACTGCGGGACATGCATAGAGATATGTTCTCCTCACCATGTAGATCATCCTCTCTGAAAATTGACATATTCTAAAACTTGTAACCCCACCATTATTTATTGATTTCAAATAATAGTAAAATTAATGACTCAATCACCATCGATTCTCAACAAGTGGATGGTGGTATTACAAGTTCTATAATGGAATAATTTTTGAGTGAGGATAAGCTACATAGTGATGATAACGTAACCTCACTCAAAATTAGCCCTTGAAACATATCTAATAGAGCCCACAATCCATGCTACGAAGTCATTGAATGAATAGCAATTTATGAAATCCTGTAACATGATATATGTAGGCTTTGTGTTTGAAAAGTTGAGGGGCAACTGCTCACCTTTCCCCTATGTGGATAGCCATTGATGGCCGTATTCTCTAGATATTGTTAGTAGCACCTTTTATACCCTCACTTGAACTTAAATTGGGCTCTAAAAAAAGAAAATAAGCAATATTGGATTATCTTTTGAGTATTTTATAGAAATAATTAAGACGGAAAACATATAAAATTATTTATTATTTATTTATTTATTTATTTATTTTATTTAAGAAGACCTATTTTTATGATTTTCACGTTTTGACTATGAAATAGAGTAAATAAAATTAGAAATAAGTTTTAGACCAATACTTTACAAAATTGGTGCCAGACACTTTTGTGGTAAGGTGGGTCTCACCACTTTTCTCCTCCTAAAAATATTTTGAAGAGATTTTTAACTTAGGACCGATCATGCCACATAAATATCGGACACAACTTTTATAATTTGGTCGTTCAAAAAAGCACTACTCAAATCTCAAATAACATATACATTATAAAGTCTAAATTTAAATAAAGTTTTTTCAACAATCCAAATGAGATGATAAATTATTTAACTACCACTAGTGGCAACAAATAACTATTCCAATATTGTTCCCCAAACAGAAATGCTGCCTCTAAAATGAAAAATAGAAATGGTCGAAATGGTAATTAAATGAAGTTGGGGTTTTATTATTTATTATTATTTTTTACAAATAGTTGGGGATTAATTATTATTGAATTTTCATTTTTGGTTAGGTGGGGAAGCCCAACGAAATTATCAGTCACATTTGCTTACCAACTCAATTATTGTGGTTGACATGTGGTCTAACAAAATGCTGTGGGTCCACCCTATACTCAATAGAAGTGAAGAGTGTATGGTAAATGATGTTGTGGGTCCAGCTCCTTTTATGTTAGATGGTGGCTCATTGTCATGCTGAGTTTGCTCTTCAAATTAACCAGGAGTGTTTTTTTTGGAAAATCAACCGGGAGTGTTGTTAATTTGATTCTTGTAAATTTGCATTAAATGTAGTTTCTAGAAAAAAAAAACATACATGCAAGGGTTACATTTCAAGAATTTTTTTTTGTTACATGTGTTTTTCAGACAAAAAAAATTATGCATTTAAAGGGATACATTCCACTTTCTTTTTGGTGGTATTTTTGTTTTTTTTTTTTTTTAAATCTTTTGTATAGTAGCATGGGTTAAGGGAATTTCAACTTAGAACAACAAAAAAAACAGAATTACATTCTATTTTACATCTTCATTGACTTAATTTGGAATATAATCTTTTTGAGATCTTCAGCAAACAAGTTGGGAGTAATCCATCTTTTGGTAGATTTATACCATACCTAAAAGGCTAAATGGAAGTCTCAATACTTTTTATTTTTATTAATACACCACTTAGAACAACATGTAAAAAGTTGTGCAAAAATATTTTGCAATAATACCTACTTGTCAAGGCATGGGTTTGGGTATCAAAACCTAATTCATACGAAAGAAGACGCATTATTAAAAAATAGTATTAAAGGATCAACCATCTATAATAAAAAACAATTAAATACTTTAAATGGAATGTGCATGTAAAACCTTTCAACATTTTTTTTCGCATCTCTAATTCATTTGAGCTTGAGCGGAACTAAGCTAACAGACTTTACTACTAGGGCACTTCTATAACATTTTGTACCAAAAGCAAAAGTAACTATGCAGCTCACTAGTTCTACATTCTCGTGATGTCATCTTGTGGTAGATGAAGCACTCACAAAGGTCCCACCACTACAAGATTTGCGGTCTTTGAAGCCCCCAGGGCCCACAGTTGCAGAAGTCAATTTCAGCTGTTTATCGCTGCAGTCATGGAATGATGTCCTTTTCAGTACGAAAATACCCTTGGATGCTCCTCGAGATCCTCAATACCAAATAATTGATTGCCATGTAGGGTGAAGATCTTACAGAACTTGTCCTCTTGGGGATGACAGCAACAATCTTCATTCGAAGTTTTTACCAAACAAAACCCAAGCCAAGCCAAGCCAAGCCGAGCGCGAAACAGAGCAGGTTGGGTTTGCTGCAGAGAGGGAGAAAGCTAACCATGGTTAAGGGCCTGGAGTTTACTGTTCTATGTTGTCTGTTCCTCCACCTAGTGGGACACTGGGACTGAGAAGTGAGAGAAAGTTACAGAGAAAGAGAGAGAGTGTAGAGAGAGAGGGAAATGGGAATCAAAGCTTTATTGCTTTGTAAAGCTTTAAGAAGAAGAAATAAAGAAGAACGAAAAAAAACGATAAAAAAGGGTCTGTCTATGTTCTTACCACTGTTTGCGTGCAAGATAGAGAGAAACTCTGGGTTTGTTGTCTTTCTTTCCCTTCCTTGTTAAAAGGTAAGCTCTTTCTCTCCTCATCAACTTCTCTTTCATCAATGGTGTTTCTATTCACTTTTACATACTGTTCTTATCAAAATGGTGTCTGGGTAAGTAGTTTTGGTTCACCTCTCTTCACTGATAAGTTGATCTCTCTCTCTCTCTCTCTCTCTCTCTCTCTCTCTCTCTCTCTCTCTTTTTCTCTCTGTTTCTTTGTTTTTAGTTAATTCTTTTTGTTTGGTTGATTTTGCCGTTTAATTTCTCCAACTATGTTACGAGGTGCTTTTATTAAAATGAACCATCTTATTGTTGTTGGGTTGCGTAGATTTTCTTCTATGTCTAGTTGTTGGCTGATTCTAATGAATTTATAGGTTTTTTAAGTTATTTTTCTTTTTGGGGTTACTACAAATGTCCCAATCATTCCTTGATTTCTTCAGATTCGTTGGGTTCTGCTTAAATTTGCAGTTTGGGTTTTTCTTCCTCTCGTGCTTGAGTTGTTGTTTGTTGGAGTTTTAGACGTTTGATTAGATTGATCTAAAGCCAGTATAGTTGTTTGGGTGGAGTTGTTTCTTAATGCTATTCGATTTCGAGTCATTTTTAGGTGCTGAGCTACTTCGATACTTCCAATGATACCTAATTGCATCTAGATCTTCCTAGGTTCTGTTCTAATTTATTGTTTGGCCAGTAGGATTCAAGATTTGGGTTTTCATTGTTTTTCCTGAATTGTTACAGTAGATGCTGTTTGAAGGATTTTAAGCTAGTTTAGTTGCTAATTACCCTGAACTTTTGTGAAATCCAGAAAGGTTTATGGGTTTTCATCAATTTTCCATTTGTTGCAGCTTTTAACACTAATATGTATTTAATGTCAATTTAGGCATTTAGAACTGTCAATAATTTTCTGGCATGTTCTTCACTTGTAATTAGTTGGGGTTCATAAATTCTCAAGTTTTTTTTATGTGTCAAAGTCTGTTGATGTAGGGGAGCTCATGAATGATCAAGGATTTTCGGAAGCTTTTTCTGGCTACAGCCCAGATTATTGGTAGTTATTTTAATGTGCTTCCATATTAAAGTTTGAGAGTCTGTTTCATCCTTATTTTGATTCACCTTTGTAATGGTTCTTCTTTTTTCCTTTTCTTTTGTGTAGGGCTTAATTGTATGAATTGGTGGAAAGAGGAATTTATCTGAAGCCACTTCCTGTTTTCGAGTAGCTTGAGTTTTGACCTGATATCCATAATGGTTTCGAGGTCTTATTCCAACCTTCTGGACCTTGCCTCTGGTGATACTTCGACCTTTGGTCGAGTCGGAAAGAGGCTTCCTAGAGTTATGACTGTCGCTGGAATAATCTCTGAACTAGATGATGATAACTGCAACAGTGTTGGTTCAGATGTTCCGTCATCTATCTCTCAAGAACGGATGATCATCGTTGGAAACCAACTTCCACTCCGGGCTCATCGAAGATCCGATGATGGGGGATGGTATTTCAGTTGGGATGAGGACTCCCTTCTATTGCAACTCAAGGATGGCCTAGGAGAAGATGTTGAAGTGATCTATGTTGGATGCTTACGCGAGGAAATTGATCCAAGTGAACAAGATGATGTTGCCCAAACCTTGCTTGAGACCTTCAAATGTGTTCCAGCGTTCCTCCCACCTGGTCTCTTCACTAGATTCTACCATGGTTTTTGTAAGCAGCAACTGTGGCCTTTGTTTCATTACATGCTTCCCCTCTCACCTGATCTCGGTGGGCGGTTTGATCGGTCCCTCTGGCAGGCTTACGTATCTGTTAACAAGATATTTGCAGACAAAGTCATGGAAGTAATTAGCCCAGATGATGATTTTGTGTGGGTTCATGATTACCATTTGATGGTGTTACCAACCTTTTTGAGAAAGAGGTTTAATAGGGTGAAGCTTGGGTTTTTCCTTCATAGTCCGTTCCCCTCATCAGAGATCTATAGGACACTTCCTGTTAGAGATGAGCTTCTTCGAGCTCTCCTAAATTCTGACCTTATCGGTTTCCATACATTTGATTATGCCAGGCACTTCCTTTCATGCTGTAGTAGAATGCTTGGCCTTGCTTATCAGTCTAAACGAGGCTACATAGGGCTCGAGTACTATGGTCGAACTGTCAGCATTAAAATTCTCCCAGTTGGGATACACATGGGTCAGCTCCGATCGGTGATGAATCTTCCCGAGACCGAAGCCCGAGTTGCAGAGCTAATGGATCGGTTTAAGGGCCGTACAGTGTTGCTTGGTGTGGATGACATGGACATCTTCAAAGGGATAAGCTTGAAACTGCTGGCAATGGAACAGTTGCTTATACAACATCCTGATTGGACGGGGAAGGTTGTGCTGGTTCAGATAGCGAACCCTGCGAGAGGTCGAGGGAGAGATGTGCAAGAGGTTCAATGTGAGACTTATTCAACAGCAGAGAGGATAAACGAAAAATTTGGGAGGCCGGGTTATCAGCCCGTGATTTTGATTGATACCCCACTTCAGTTTTATGAGAGAATTGCATATTACATGATTGCTGAATGCTGTCTTGTTACAGCAGTGAGGGATGGTATGAATCTTATTCCTTATGAATATATTATATGCCGGCAAGGGAATGATAAACTAGATGAGGCATTGCAAGTAGACCCATCCACCCCGAAGAAGAGCATGTTGGTGGTGTCAGAGTTCATCGGATGCTCCCCATCACTCAGTGGGGCCATTCGCGTCAATCCATGGAATATTGATGCTGTGGCTGAAGCTATGGATTCTGCCTTAGTAGTTTCTGAGTCGGAGAAACAGTTACGTCATGAAAAGCACTATAGATATGTAAGCACACATGATGTTGGGTACTGGGCTCATAGCTTTTTACAGGATCTTGGAAGGGCATGCAAGGATCATTCGAGGAGGAGATGTTGGGGTATTGGCTTTGGTTTAGGATTTAGGATTATTGCACTTGATCCGAATTTCAGGAAGCTTTCCGTTGAGCACATAGTTTCTGCATACAAGAGAACTAAAAACCGAGCGATTCTTTTAGATTATGATGGTACTATGATGCCACAGACATCCATCAACAAAACTCCCAATCCCGAGGCCATTGGTTTCTTGAACAGCTTGTGCAGGGATCCGAAGAATGTCGTCTTCCTTGTTAGTGGGAGAGACAAGACGACTCTGACTGAGTGGTTCTCATCTTGTGAAAAGCTCGGGATTGCAGCTGAACATGGTTACTTTGTGAGGTATACACTTTGTTGTATTCACTTTTCGTTTCAATGTTGTTCAACTGATCAAATGAAAAGGAAAATATTAGGTTTTCTTTTGTTTTTATCATGTATATCCATAATCTTGTATCCTGGTTCAAGGGTAAGCAGCAGATGTATTTTGTTATATGTGGGCACAACCCCCTTTATGTTGGACATTCACTTATAAAATTAAAAAATTTAATTTCACCATTTAACATAAGTTATTCATTCAGGTTATAACTTGTAATTTTTACCGAAAGTGGGGGTATACAAATTTTTAGGCTTTAGACGTGGCATGCTCCTCTTCGTTCTATAATATTATGGATTCGATCATCTTGATCATGCATTAGTTTCTTTTGTACTCTTCAGGCCTTCACCGTATTCTTTTCTGAATGATCCTCGAAGAATTATATATTTATAATCAGAATTCTATAGATAAGCTGTTTATGATTATTCAATTGAGTCGCACTTTTTGGTATATTTGATTGGTTTGCTTGATCCATTTTTCTATGTTCCTTTTGGTATTTATGTTTTCTTTTTTATTTGTAGTTTTGTATGCTTATGTAGTAGAAAAACTGTGTTCCATCTTCTCCAGGCTGAATCAAGATGAGGAATGGGAAACATGCGTGACTGTGGCGGACTTCGACTGGAAACAGACTGCGGAACCTGTGATGAAGTTGTATACTGAAACAACTGATGGTTCTACTATAGAGACCAAAGAGAGTGCGCTTGTTTGGCATTATCAGTATGCAGATCCGGATTTCGGGTCATGCCAGGCCAAGGAACTTCTTGATCACCTGGAAAGTGTTCTTGCTAACGAGCCAGTCTCGGTTAAGAGTGGCCAACATATTGTCGAAGTTAAACCTCAGGTCAGTAATCATGCTTTCTCTGCTATATCTAATTATCAAATATGCCTGCAATGTTAAAGATGCTATCAAGTCTTAAACTTTGAGTCAATATTTTGGGGATTATGCTTTAAGGCGATGGTTATGGGTTGAAGAAGATTATTATTATTATTATTATTATTTTTAATGGTTTGCAAAAACTCTCTCATCTTCCTCAGGGTGTCAGCAAAGGCCTGGTGGCTGAACGCCTTCTAGCAACAATGCAACAAAAGGGAATGCTTCCCGACTTTGTACTGTGCATCGGTGATGATCGATCGGATGAGGACATGTTTGAAGTCATCACAAGTGCCGTTGCAGGCCCTTCTCTCTCCTCTTTGGCTGAAGTTTTTGCTTGCACAGTGGGGCAGAAGCCTAGCAAAGCAAAGTATTATTTGGAGGACACTACAGAGATAGTGAGAATGTTGCAGGGACTTGCCACAGCTTCAGATCAGGCACTAAGGAGTTCATCTCAAGTTTCCTACTGAGTGACCTCTTCTGATAAAGAAAAAAGAGGTAGAGAAGAAGAAATTCCCCTTGGTTCTTAATTTGTCTTCCTTCTGATTTCGACAAATTATTATTATTTTTTCTCTACCTGTATTCAGTGTGGGATTGGAGTCGAGCCCGTGGCGGAAATGGTTAGAGCTCTATGTGACAACCGTGACTGTCACGGGGGGGTTCGATATCTACTTCATTCACTAGCTTGTTGAAAGAATAGTTCTGTTCCATTGTTGTTGCAATAACATATGATCTCTATTGTATTGTGAGTAGTTATATAGCAGAGAGTGTAATCTATTTTATTAGTCATGCATTACTACAAGCTGTGATTCTGTATTCTTCACATCTACTACCAAAATCAGTACCGATTTCTTTGGTATGTTGCTAATGGACAGGGACTCCCTGTTTTCTAGAAATTCATCGCGCTTTTGACACATAATTAAAATCAGAGGGTGTGTGAATATAGGTGCCTCTCGGAGTTGTACCCACCTCCCGAGATCAAAACTTGTCTATATTTTAACATCTAACAATTAACCATTGACCTACCTTAAGGTGAAGGTGTTGGTGAGCCCTGTAAACACGGTGTAAACATAGCGTATGAATACATGGGATTTTAAGGTAAATATGAGGGGTTGAATAATCACCCCTCTCATATTAATTAACTATTACTCTGTTTGGACAAGGGATTTGGGGGAAGGATTTTGTGAGGACCAGGGATTTGGTGGAAAAATTATGTTATATTTTTCCTCAAACTCTCTGGTCCCCACAAAATCCCTCCCTAAAATCCCTTGTCCAAACAGACTATATATATATATATATATATAGAGTCAGGATGAGGTATTGTTTTTAAACTCGAAAGTTAAAACGAAATTAGACCTCCACACTAATTTTGTAATCTAAAGTATTGTTTGGGGTGCATATCAGGGTTCGTGTAGCAAATTACTAGAAAAACTTACATAAAAAAGTGTACACAGACTTATAGGGCCCATTTTGAGATGATCCAAGGGATGATTTTTTGGGAGGATATTTTCTACACTATGTGCATCATCCTCACAAAAAAAAAAATTCATATCATTTAAAAACTTGTAACTCTTTTAAAAGTTGGTTGAAAATTTAATTGTAATTGTGCAATCTATTTTACAATTAATTCTCAATGGGATGATGAATATTTTAAAAGTCTTTGAATGATATATTAGTGAAGATGATCTGCATGGTAAGAGAATAAGTTCTTAGGTTACATATTTAAGCAAAGCCATTGAGAACAACATAATAGATGTGGGAAAAACCTATTGGGAGGAGGCATGCAAATTTGGTATTTCATCTACTCTACTCTACTCTGTTTTTCATGTTAACTTTTTTTTTTAGGATCCGCTATAATAATGAGAAAGATTTCTGCATATCCGCCCCCAAATCAAATCAGGTGCGCCTTTAGCAACCTAGAGAAACATTTGACCGTACAGTTTAACAACTGACGGTTAGGATTGTCTGGTGAAGTCACCCGCGGGTGACCAAAATCATACATGTACAACTCGTCAAATTCAGTTGCCACGTCAACAGGATAACAGCGCCAACAGTAAAATGTGTTTTTGGACTGCAGCTCCAGAAAACCCGTCCCCCCCTATTGATTTTCATAATCCCACAAAGCCTACCCCATAATAAGAAACGAAAAAAAAAAGCATCTCTCTTTCTCTCTCTAAAACTCCAAATCTACGAAAGACGATCCATCTCCTTCTCCCTTTTGTCTCTCAAATCACTAACTTGGAATCAGGTTCGAGTTTCGAATTTTCTTTACAAGAACGAAATCTCATATGGGTTTTCCTCTTTTTTTTTTTCTAGAAAACTTGTATTCATTAACAGATTAAATTTTAGTTATTTGAGTTAAATTCTTTGATTTCTTGGTGTTTTTTTTGGATCTTTATCAATTAATTATGACACAATGGGTTATTAGGATTTGAATAATTTAGAGGATGTGGGGTATGATCTTATTGTTGATTTTAATTTTTAATCAAGGAACTAGGACTATATTTTACAGAATTTGTTCTAAGCAATATAATGACTAAACAGACTGTTTAAACCTCGAATTTTGTGCCAAAGTACTATTTATCTCTTTTTCTTACTTTATTTTTAAATATATATATATTTTTTTGGCCCAAATGGGTATCTATAGTTGCCCTTAATTTCCACCGTTTATGTTAATTAATGGGTTTCATACTTTAATTTGTCGGTTTTGAGGTTAATATTGTTTTACTGCTGATGGGGTTTTCTCATTTGTTGTTGAATGGCTGAATCTTTTGGGTTTGAGCTTGATGATACGGTTTATTGAAGTTTAATTAAGAAATTGTGATGTTAAATAGCGTAAACTTCGTCTTCTTACCATATTAATCAGTGGGTTTTCTTGTTTTTAAGTTTCTGATGATTGGTATAAATTTTGATCTTTATCTGTAATAATTGATATGATGAATTTGGTGATTTAGAATGAAATATCATCGATTTTTAGATAAGCACATTCATGGATTAGGAACGAACTGTTAGGGGAGCTGGTTTGCATGTTGTATAAAGACCAATTATGCCTCTATATATAATGAAATGTTTGTAGTTGGGATAAGGATTTGTTCATGGATTAATGAAGGTCTAAAAACTTATCCCCCCTTATACTTCTATTTGATGGAAACTCGTTTAGGGTTTGATGGCGTCGGATGTAAATTGGGTTTGGAGTGATCCAAGTCCAAGATTTAGAAAATTTGACCCAAGTAAGGTGCTAATTGAAGCTTATATAGCAAAGGGGTACTAGGTTGGAATGGAGTACAAGGTACATAAAACTGATGCACATAACATTGGAAAAGTGAAATAAGAACATGTTTTAACTTATAAGGGTTTCAAGTGAACGAAATGCAGAGGCACACACAACAAAGTAGTAAGGGGTGCAAGATGCACTTAAGGTACTAAGTCCTCTTGGCTTCTTAGTGAAACAAGAAGAATTTCATTGAAGTTATATTCTATTAATTTAAGTATTAAACAATTCAATTCCTAGTAAGTAGGCAAGAACCTCTAGTCAGGTAATAACAATCTATTAAATGACTTAAATGATGAATTATAGGTTTGAGCATTTGAGAGTGTATCATTATTTTCAATACAGAAGGAGAGATACTGCCAAAGTAACTTTTTTTCTGGAAATGTGGTTTATATATGTATCTCATTTGCTTTGCTTTTCATCAGTATTGGTTCGTAGCAATGGGAAGTTTTCCAACAGGTTCCAGTGACGACTACATGGCTCCTGTTAGTGATGCGGCATAGATGGAAGAAGAAGTTTCACATGTTATCCAAATAAATTATTTCAAGGGCATTGACACCACATCCTTCAATGGTAGACCAGAAGGCCTCAATTTGTCCATCAATTGTTTATAGGCCTTTACGACCCTCCGATATTGGAGTTCTCGAGCGAATCCATTGTGATCTATTTCCTATTAGGTGAAAATGAATTATGCTTTACGTTCCCTCTTGATCTCTAGTATGATTATACATTTTTCTTTTTCTGGAAGCTTTTGTGATCTTGGTGAATGAAAATGAAATTTCAGGTATGAAAGTGAGTTCTTCCTCAATGCTGTAAGTGGCCGGGATATTGTGTCTTGGGGTGCTGTTGACTGTAGTCGACCTGATGGCAGAAGTGATGAACTTATTGGATTTGTTACTGCACGTATTGTTTTAGCTAGTGACAGCGAGGTCTGCTCTATGCATTTATGATAATTGAAAATAATAGTTTACCCATAAACATATATAATCCAACATACTAATTTATTTAACATTGCTCTGACAGATAGGGGACATGCTTAGATATGACTCTTCGAGAACAGATCAAACACTAGTTTATATTCTTACGTTGGGGGTGGTAGAGTCTTATAGAAATCTTGGAATAGGTAGGAGTTTTCGTGTGATTCAATTATCTTGACTAACTCTATCTTCATCATCTTCACACTGTTCCATTCTGTTGAATAATTTTATTAAGAATTTTAAATTTTATGTATCTTCTGTTGGATTTTCAGCCACTTCACTTATTCAGGAGGTTATCAAGTATGGATCAAGCATTCCCACCTGTCAAGCAGTTTACTTGCATGTAATTGCTTACAATGATCCTGCTATCCATTTCTACAAGAAGATGTCATTTAAGTGCGTACGAAGATTATCAGGTTTTTATTACATCCAAGGCCAGCATTATGATTCATACTTGTTCGTGTACTATGTAAATGGCGGTCGATCTCCTTGTTCCCCACTGTAAGTAAAATTTTCATTTGGTTTTGAAAAGTAGGTTTGCAGAAGTCATGCCAATCAGGAAAAAGGGTTAGAGTTTAGAAAACTTGTGACTTCAGATCAACTTTATGTTTCTATTGAGAGATTAATTGGTGGTTAAGTAGGAAATGAGAAAATAATAAATTCTTTTTTGAACTGTTAAGTCTAAAGAAGCCATTGTTATATAGTAATATTAGTCATAGATTATCCTTACTCCTAGAAGAAGAACATAACAGACAAGTTGCATCTCAATTAATTTCTCGATCTGAAAACAACTTGACTTAGTTGAGGAACAAATTGCTAGGTTAATACTGATGAGAAAGAAAGTACCAAGTATTTCAAGCACTTGCATTTTATCTTTAAAGTTTCACTTTACTTCGGTGAATGCTAATACACTTCATATCTTCTTCAGGATTCTTGATATTATTTTGACATTGGTGGGAAAGATTGGAAGGCACCTTGGCTTAAGAAATCTTAGGAGTAAATAACCCTCTTTCTCTAGCTACTAAAATGGTCAAACAATTTAACATTAAAGGATTCTTGTAAGGTGTTTCCTCATTGCACCCCCAAAATATCTGAAGCCAAACCCCACTTAGACTATGATCTTAAAATATGAAAAATAGAAAATCCTCAGCACATCCCCACTTGAAAAATTTTGAAAGACCAAAGTGCCGCCGATAAGTCAACAAGAACACCTGTTCTCCAGTTTTTATTTGTCACACTACCTTATTCTGTTCTTCCATCTGGTGCTCTTAAGCTTGCATCTTCCTCTTGTATTTCATCATTTGCTCGAAAAACTTCTTCATTTCTTTGCCCCCCAGAACTTCTTTACCACACCACTGGTCATGTTCTTTGGGCCCTGTTGTTTGGCCAAACTCATAGAACTGTCTTACATATCTGATTACAAAAGCTCATGGATAGGAATCCCATTTTGAGGCTTTTGGTCTTTCATAAAAAATAAAAAGAAAAAAAAATTAACAAAAAAGTAAGAAAAACTTGAGAATAGGTATGCTTGGTGAGGCTTTCAAAACTTATCAAGTGGGATGTACTTTGCGGGTTTCTGTTTCTGTTTCTTTCTGGGTTGTGTTTTAAGTGTGGTATGTTTTGAAATTTCAGGGGTGCGACTAGGTTCGATACTTTTGTAATCCCTAGATAATTAGATCCAGTATTCATCATAGCCAAGATGACTAGAAAGTTAATTTTTCCGTATGTTTACAAATCTAAAACTGCAACTTCACCACCTACCAGCAAGAGTCATCGAAACCATCTTACTAGAATATCTAGATATTGATATTGCTTTTGTGGTATGATTGGGTTTTGCAGAGATATTGTAGCAACTGTGGCAGCATTCGTGAGAAGCCTATTTAAGTTGATGGTTACAAGGCTGTGGAAGAATGACGAAAAGGCGTCAAGATGGTCTAAATGTAAGGAAACCAGTTGCCTTCTGACAACCCAAAACAAGAGAATTCTTACCTCTGAGAGTAATGGGTGTCAGTGTGTTTAAAACATAGCTTAAAAAGATCAGTGTGAATGATATTCCTCCTCTTCTCTTTGTCCTATACTTTTTATTTTTCATTCCCCAGTAACACCTGTGCAACAATCTTTTCCTATTGTAAAATTCTCAATTCTTAACCAAAGTTTGATCATTAGATTCCCTTATTTACATATATAAACTTCCCTTTCGATGAATCTTTTTGTTAAATCATGGTTTGCAAGGACCCTCTGCAGTTCTGTTGGATGCATGGCTTGAACTTTTTACTGTTTGTCGGTGTCACCGAGGTTTTATGTTTTTGGTATAGTGTTTTGATTATCTAAACAAGTAATTATTTTCTGTTAAGCAGGCTATGTAACTACTGCACGGTCGACAACTTGACAGCACGATTTTTATTCCACTGTAAAACCCTTGGTCATGACTCGTGAGGCCTACCGCCTACATGATAATTCGTGGAAATTATCTTTACCATAAAATAGGGGTGTCAACAGGACGAATCCGGATCAGATCCTAGAGGTTCCAGATTTGGTCCCGTTAATATGAAGGCGGGTCCAGATCCCATCGGTTCCTGTTCTAGATTCTATCGGTTCTGGTTTTGGAACCTCAATTGGTGGTTTCAGATCCGGTACCATTAGGATCTGCGGGTACCTGATTTTATTTCTTAGCTTTTTCAGGCTAAGTATGTTTTTTCTTTGTATTCACTGAATTTGCAGAGTTTCTTGCAGTAAAGTTATTATATTAATTTTTTAGAGTTAAAGGTTCTACAATACAATGCAGTCGGAAATGGAAAATGATGTTTTGAAGTAACCATGCAATATCTGGTACCAGTAAGGAATGTTGAAGCATCAGGTTGTCAAACTCGTTCCGTTAGAAACTTTGTGACGGTTTTGTCTAAAAGAAGAATTAGCATGTAATTCGTTCGTGGTATCTTCCTTTTGTTTTTTTTTTTGTTTTTTTTTTACAACTTTAACTTGGGACAATGTCCAGAAAAATTGCGCACCAGCATAACTGCTCATCTGTTAAACAATTTTCATAGTACATACCTAAATCTTGCACACTTATTAAAATGCACCTTCTCATTCTTGTGGACTAAGCGTCATGGGATGGTTTCATGTTGACAATACACCAGGACACATAAGCAAGTTACATAGATATTAATGTTTTTGAGGTGCTGCGTGTCTTCATTTCCATGTATACTTTTGCAACATATGCATACATAGGAAAGTTGTACCTTAACAATCCTTTGCAAATGAGTGAGGATCCGAACCAAAGAAACCTGATTCCATATTTCCATCTCCTTGGTTTTAGTAGATAAGTGCCTAAGGTTATATAATGCTTGAGGGACCGATCCCTCAATCTGTTTTTTTATACAGATTGAGGTGTCATCCTCAATCCACCACCCATTATGATTTGTGTGTCTCTCGTCTTATTGGTGTGTTGAGGTAAGATTTTTTCAAAAATCTAATTTTTTAGTTGTTTGGTTGCACCGTTGCAGCTATTCACTGATGCTGGTCAGTATGTAATCAGATTTGGGCATGCTGATCCAAGCTCTATGACTGAGCCTGCCTCATCGGTAAATTTTCAAACGCTGGTTTGTGAATCTTATTTACAACTTTCCATTACAAGTCTATTTACTCTCATTTTTTGCTGCTTGTGTTTCAGATCCAAGAGTTGGAGGTCAAACGC
>MVGT01003947.1:668697-683567 GCA_002174775.1 Macleaya cordata
TGGATGAAGAGGATGACTGGGTGGATGTAGAAACAGACCCTGAAGATGACGATTGTTTGGATGACACTACAAGTGACGATGAATTAATTTTAAATTGGTTAATTAGAGGCAAAACTCATCTAATATGCCTTGGGATTCTTAGAACATTTTGGTTATCCATCTAGATTTTTATCTGTACATGATATGCTACTACATAGAGTCTGGTATAAATTTTCTGGGATCTGTGCTGCCTCATGCTCAGTTAACTAGCTGATCGAGGGCACTTGCACGTCAACCATGATAGAATCTTTAATATTAGATCCTTAGTTAAATATAAGGTAACTTAGCGGAGATATAAGATCCTTAATTTAGTTTTCATTTATATAATTATGTCGACTGTGATGAGAAAAAAAAAATGATATAAATTCAAAATTACCTTTTTCATTGCGGTTTAAAAGAATAGAAAATAAAAACAAAATTATCCCTATGATGTTTATGTTTTATATGTATTTGAGGAGATTTGATGTGTCTTAGAATGGGACCCGAACATTCCATGTTATGATGAAAAATAGCCATCAAAGTAAGAACCATACTTTTCTAACTTGAAGAATTTCAGGCTGCATGGCTTGAAGAGCTTGTCCCTTATTTTCTCTTTAATTCTACTGAGAAAGAATTCTAATTTCTCTATTTCTTTCTTTCTCAGGGGAATCCCAAGCTTTTATTGTCGTTGATGAATAGGATTTCGAAACAGGTGCCGTTACACTTAGCACCTCCTCCTTTTACAGATTTTTCTTTCTCCTGTTTGTATTGTTTTGCCAGTATTTATTTTCTTTAAAATTTTATATATAGTCAACTAATTTAATTTAATTTAATTTTTTTTCCTTCTTCCATGTTACAAGTTTAAAGACTTCTTCCCAGTAACCAGAAGAGTGGTCTGAGACTATGAAAAGGCACCGTATCTGTAAATGGCCCTCAAAAGGCGCTATTCATGTATAGGAGAAGAAGAAAGGAGAGAAGAGCATTGTATTCGTTATTGCTGTCTGAGTCCTTGATCTGCAATTTTTCTCGGTCAGTCCGACTTCTGAGACATAAATACTTCTTTTGGTTGTTGTTGTTGTAAAATTGTGAATCAGTCAAAGAAAGACTAATTTTTGATAATGATCGTGGATAATTCTGATTTTTTTTCCGTTTTAATCAAGTTCGAGTATAATTTCTGTACATCCCATGGATTTTGTTTTACCAACATGCTTCATACAAAATTCATGTAATGTTGATTCTCTGATTTACATTTCTTTTCTCGAATTCGCAAGTAATCAATAGGCCCTGCTTGGTATTCTACAAATATAAGGAGTGCGTCAACTTTTTTTGGGTTCTGGGCGGGATTAGTGGTATATGTTCATGGTCATTTGCAAGTAAAAATGCTGTGGAGTGAAGTGGTGTACTAAGCCGAACCTAGGGGTACATATTGCCAACGATCAGTGGTTATTCATGTAAGAATTCATCAAACAAAGAGGATATTTTTTTTTTAAGCGTGAGGATCATCCTCATCAAAAAGGCAAAAACCATACTCTTATGAAACTTCTAATCCTCTCATCTATAAGTGTTACTTGTGAGATTTTCGAGGATAATTTTGACGGGGTTAGAAATTTCAACGCAGTGTGATTTTTTGTGAAAATAATAAGTACGGCGGAGAGAGAGAGAGAGAGAGAGAGAGAGAGGTGAAATCTCTTCGGTTTTGAGATTTTTAATGGTTCTTCTTCTCGGACGATTAATAGAAAACCAATTGGAAAATAAGTCATATAACACGATTTCAATTGCAGAAGCTTTACAATATAAGTAGTACGCAATTTAAAATTTGCAAAGGTTAGAATACTGCAACTTAAAAGTTAGAATTGCAATATTCATTGCATAAACTTAAAATTGTGCAATTTGAGACTTGCAAGTAGCTTTTAATTAGAACTTGCAATATGAACCGTGACCCGCCAATCCTACCCTAACTCGACCCACTAGCTAAACAAATCAGGATTATGATTCACCCGTTACTCTTTCAACTATGTTAGGGTTAAGGTTAGTATTTGTATTTTCGTATTCTATTCAATTATAAAATTAGTTTTATTATAAAATTTGTTGTATAATAGTCATTGGTTTCTTTTATTTTCTTTTTTAATTAAAAAAAAGTTTAAAAAAAATTTAAAAATTTGTTGTATAATAATAGATTAAACTATAAAATTATAAAAATTATACGGAACCGGGTACCTGTTGGGTGGATCCGAAATGGATCCGAAGTTAAACGGATCCAAAACGGGTAGATCCGAAATGGATCCGAAATTAACTAGATCCACAAAATGAGGTCCCGGAACTGCAATAAACGGTTCCGGTATCGGTTCGATTCCGAGTATTTTGATACCCAGACACCCCTACCATAAATCACCTTGGTTTAAAACTTCTTATCAAAAGTTGCCCCTAAAATAGACTTTTTCTTGCCTGTTGTTTTCTAATCAATTTTTTCTAAACTCTGATAGGATCATAAGTTTTCAAATGAGATGATTTTTTATAAAGATAATCTTCATGGTGATAATCACATCCTCACCAAAAGTCCGTCCTTGATTCATCATCCTGTGGTGCCTATATGTCCAGGGGAATTTTTAGTGGGTTATTTTATATGAGTTTGGTTATGTGGACATCGTTATATAAACATTTTGTGTACATAAATTATTATATCTAAAATTTAGCTCAAATTAACGGAAAAAAAAATTGCCTAAATTATGTCTATTTATTAAAGGATGATTCGAGGAGCTTAAAGGTTTTAGAATGGTTGATTTTCAAGTATGATGATCTACATGGTGAGGAGAATATCCTCACTACACATTATTCATTGACTCATTGGATAATCTATATGTGGATCCCACAAAAAAAGTGGTGCAATAGAACATGGTGCAATATCCCTTTCTCTATATATAGGCCCCCCATCTCTATGAGTTAGCTCCGGGCCTGCTTGGCTTCTTACTGAAACAAGAATAATTACATTAAAATTATATTCTTTTAATTTAAGTATTAAACAATTCAATTCCTAGTAAGTAGGCAAGAACCTCTAGTCAGGTAATAACAATCTATTAAATGACTTAAATGATGAATTATAGGTTTGAACATTTGAGAGGGTATCATTATTTTCAATACAGAAGGAGAGATACTGCCAAAGTAACTTTTTTTTTTTTTTTTCTTCTGGAAATGTGGTTTATATATGCATCTCATTTGCTTTGCTTTTCATCAGTATTGGTTTGTAGCAATCGGAAGTTTTCCAACAGGTACCCGTGATCAACTTATTGGATTTGTTACTGCACGTATTGTTTTAGCTAACAGCGCCGTTGTTTGGCCCAACCATATTACAAAACAAATGCTAGATGCTTATGTGGCATGGTGGGTTCCACTGCTACATAAGTTGAAAACCCCCTCAAAACACTTTTGGGAGGAGAAAAGTAATGGGTCCTACCCTGCCAAATAAGTATCTGTCATTTGTTTTGTACGATGGGTGGGCCAAAAAGCTTTATTGTTTAGCTAATGACAGCGAAGTCTGCTCTGCATTTATGATAATTGAAAATCATAGTTTACCATACTAATTTATTTGACATTGCTCTGACAGATAGGGGACATGCTTAGATATGACTCTTCAAGAATGGATCAAACACTAGTTTTTTTTTTTTTTGATAAAGGCAAAACTAGCCAGAAAGGCAAAGGAATCTAACCCCAACGTAGAGAGACCCCGAACCCTCTTTCAAAAAGTAAAAGGAGGGAGTCCCAGAAAAATACAAAGTCTTGGAACCGAGAGTTGTGGAACAAAATATTTGTAGACGCCCACCGAAATACTAAGGCTTTGATGTCAAGAATGAGTTCCTCTACCGTCTTCTCCTTGTCTTCAAAAACTCGGCGATTTCTCTCCTTCCAAATTGCCCACAAGATCGCAAAAAACTGTAGCTCCAAAATAAGCTTCTCCCGTTGAGGCTTGACCGGACATACCCACGAACTGAAGCAGTCCTTCACAGTCCCTGGGAAAGGCCAACTGACCTCAAACTGTGATAAGAAGTAGCCCCACACCTGGGCTGCTCACCCACATGAGAATAGTAAGTGCTGGGCTGATTCGCAGTTGGACTTACACATATAGCATCTGTTCACTGCAATTGTCCCACACCTTTGCAGTCTATCCACCTTTTTCAAGAGGGAGAGAGAGGTGAGTCAGGTGACGCACTCTACAACTTTTCAATGAATCTTTTTGTTAATATCATAAATTCCACACTTTGGCTGAAAAATCCGATATAAGAGTCAGATTGAAATGAACCTAATCAAAATTAGTATGAACCCCATGCTATTCATTTAAGAAAAGACAGTCAACAGATATCCTCAAATTTCATACAACAAAGTCAGTTCTTAGAGTATACAAACTACATAAATCATTAATCAACAGCCATGGCTTCTGAACCACCGCTAGCATCCTCTGTACTATTTTTCTGTTCTTCCATGGCCATCCGAAGCTCCTCAGCCAAGCTCTTCTGCTCCTCCTCTATGGTATTTTGTAATTCATCCACCTGCAGAAAGATGGGAAAAAACCCAAGAAAAGAAGAAATGGGTCAGATCACCAAACACCATCATTTAACTGACAACTCTACTCTCATGAACTTCAAAAGATTTCAATTGCTATATGAAAACGATCCATCTGACCTCTGTCATTGCAATGGGGCATGAGGATAAAGGATAGACGGAGATTATTTACCATCAAAAAATGCAATTGTGAGTCCAAAATAAGAGTGGATAACTTATAATCATCCAATATAATGGCAGGTTCTAGTGTTTAGACCCATAATCACTAAATATGGCTGCTTGCAGGGCTCTATCAATTTATGCAAAGTTTCCATTATCACTATGCAAACACAATTCCTGAAAACAATACAATAGATTTGGCTACGGCAAAGTTGGAGCGCAGAACTAAGAGGTAAAAAAATTGGGAGGATGAACTGAGTTCAGGAGCAGAAAGTTGGACACTGGAGAATTAAGAAACTTAATTTTATTATCTACCATGAAGAAAATTGAGAAGGGTTAATGTACTCAAAAGCTTACTATCTCGCAACCATTCTTTGAAGACCATTTATCTGACCAATATAAAACTAACAAACGAAACAGTTCATCTAAGATGAGAAAAAGTATAAGTTAATGTCAAATCCAACTCACCACATGCAGTAAAAGAGAAAACTGCTTCTTGCGAAGCTCTAACGTTCTTGAACCAGCAGTATTCTCTGCCTCCAACACTGCGATCTCCTTCTCGAGTTCTGTGATAACCTTCTGTGTTTCCGATCTTGGTGGCTGCATAGAGATCAGTTTCCTGATTGCCTCACATTCCTCCTTGTGCTGCCTTTCAATCTTACTTTCTTCCAGCTGTTTCTTAAAATCTTCTATATCAGCTTGTGTCTGCAAGATCTGTCGGTGCAGTTCTTCTTGCAGCTCATTAAAATTCTCCTTCTCTCTAAGGTTCGCATCAATTACTGCCTTGCTCTTGAGGAGTGGAAGCTCAAAGGTGGCCATCTCCTGTAAGAAGGCTTTGTACAGCTTCTCACAGGCACCATAGTTATCTGCATCCCTGTCAATCTCAAGAGTGAAAGAGATGAACTTCTTCTGAAGTTTCTTCAATGGAGGCTCACCCCTTGTAGTAGTTGTTCGGGTAAGAAGCCTGTGTTTGATGATAGTGTCATCTTCTAGGGGAGCAAAAGCATAATGTGCCGCCATTTCTTCTCCCCTGCCAGCAACTTTTCTTCCTTTTACTAACATCTGATTGGTTGGGAACTGTTTCTATCTACAATATTACCAAACATAAATACATCTGCATGTAATTAACCACAACAGTTTCAAGAATGAATAACTTTGGTTGTGATAGAAAGATAGGAAATCAAAGAATGGAGAACCCCGTCCCCGGTTGTGAATGTCAGAAAATTCTCCTAGGTATTTCAGACTGATAACAGTAGTTCCAGATGTATTATTGAATTTATGTAGGTCCCTCAAGTTCAAGCTCCTAGTCTATTAAAGCAGCATAGACTAGAAACCAAAATTTATTGAAGACAAAGAGAACAGGTACGTGTGTCACTGTGATTCCCAACATTTCAGAAGATTAGTATGGCAAGTTGCTGAGGTTCGGATTCAGACTGAACCAAGATATGGGATGTTGGCCTAACATAAAGCATAAAGCGGCTTAGAGAAAATAAAACAGATCCATACCGATTACTTGGGCTTCAGCCATCAGGATTTAATCAGGAGATTGGCAGTAACTAGATCTCAAATAAATTATTAAAGTGGTTCACACAATTCCATTTGTGAAATTTGAATGTTGTGGGCAGAAGTCCAGTATTTTGCAATGGGAACAACACAAAAAATTGCTGTTAATTATCAGATAAGTGCAACCATCTTGATATAGATACTTCTCCCAACAAAATATTAATCAACTTATTCAAGTCATGACACAATATACACCAAGGTTAGCTAGACTACGTGATGATCTGTACAAATAAGTCGATTATATAGAAGAAAATGTGCTGATTTTAAGGATTCTTCTGATCATACCAGCTGAATTCAATCAAGGAAATCATCTACAAGCAATTCATCACAAACAGTACTAGAGGAAGAGACAGGCAACGCCAATATATAACAAACCACAAAGAAGGAAACAAGAATAACCCTAATGAAAGGGAGGTTTGAGAACTCAAAACAATCATTTACGACATCATGAACATGTTCATGCATAATTTTATCTTTTGTAATCTTTCCTCTCATTTATCATAACATTTTTCATCATGGGTATTTCTACATACATATTTTATCTTTTGCATTCTTCCCACTCGGTGAAAGCAGACATTATACAGTTCGTAGCTGAGGCTTTCGTATCCTGTGGACAACTTCATATCCTAGCCGAATGGAAAAGTTTCAGTTCAATAATCCCAACTACAAGTGAAATAATAGAAGAATTTTCTTCTACGTTTTTTAAGTATAACTGTATAAGAAGATCTAAAAACAATGCAGTGTTTTTGAAAAGTGAAGAACTGCAGAATATGTTAAAAGTATGGGTTCCAAATTCAGAGAGTTGTTCATCAAATTAGAAGACCTAAGTTGGGAAATCACTAATGTTCCTCAATAAATAAGAAAACATAACACAATTTAGTTGTGACATTTCAACAAACAGTTATGAAGCAACAAACAGTTGTGACATTTCTCCAAAAAATAAAATGTGGGTATCATCAATTACATTCAACAACAGATTACAGACACTTTCAACCCAAAAAAAGAAGAAGAAAAGAACAGATTACAGACCTCCATCATAATCAAACAACAAAATTACGTCAAGATCATCATCAACAACCGATCACACGCGAACACAATACACAAGAGAGAGATGGGTTACCTGAGCGATGCAAGGAAGATTTGAAGATACCTCAAGTGAGCGAATGACTGAGCGAAAAACAGAACTCAAAAACGGAAAAGCCCCGCAAAAAAATTTGTCCCAATTGTTACATCGTCTTTTGATTTCTATTCCTTCCTCTAATGAAGAATTAAAGATGGGTAAATTACATAAACCACCCTCTTGAGTTTTTAAAATTACACACCGAACCGAACCGAAGAAAACAGTTCCGAACTTTCTGGTTCTTATCCGTTCTGGTTTTGTTTTTCAAATAGGTCTGGTAACCTGTACACATTGGATTTGGGATAATAGATTTGGGTTCCAATTAGTATTTGATTAGACGAGGGGTTATTAAGCTACACCTTGTTCAACCCCATCCAAGCCTCAAATTTTGTGGAGCCTACATGGAGATGAACCAAAGGCTAATTTCTAGTGAGGATGTTCTCTCCATGTTGAGCATCATATATGAAAATCAACCCATTCTAATTTCTAACCTCATGGAGATGATCGAGGGGATAATTTCATGTGAGGATGTTCTCCTCATAATGTTGAGCATCATATATAAAAATCAGCTTATTCTAAAACTTTTAAAACCTCCTTAAAATCAACTCTTAAAAATTTGGCATATTTTAGATTTCATTGGGACCGTTGTATGAATTTTTGACGGGGTTAGATGTTTCAATATAGGTTGATTTTTGGATACGATGATTTACATCTTCACTTTAGCCCCTAAATCATCTCCATATAGACCCCACATAATGTGAAACCTAGTGGGGTTGAATAAAATTAGGAGGGGACTAATGCCCAAGTTACAACATAGCATAGATGTGTGAGAAGCGCAAAAACTGTCATCAACATCGTTACCAAGATGAATGCAGAGAAAACCACTATCAATAGATGCAAGAAAGGTACCACCAACAATGGACACAATTTATTTAGAAATATTTGCCTACATATATCTCTTTTTCAACTTTCACAGTGTTTGATTTCCTTAAGAGGCATTTCGGAAAATTTTCTCCAACTTATCCGATGTATAAATTAGAAGTGGGTACTGACCCCAAAGATTAAGAAGGTACTCTAAGAGGACCCGATACCCAGAAAAAAAAAAAAAATACTACTGCTTGTAATTAAAATTACTGTTCAATTTTTTTACTTTATGTATTTCTATATATTATAAACCACATCAATGCAAATATTATACACCAACATAATAAATAAAAAGAAAAAGAAAAAAGCCTTAACTGTTATGATTTTATAACTTTATTATTCTCAAATTTTTTTACTTTATGTATTTACAAAAGACATGCATCCTTTGTATATAGATGGATATATTTAGTAGTTTACAGGAGGGTCCAGCATTTGCGTGTATCCGGGTTCCACAGAGCCGGAAGCAAGTACTTCCTACCCTTCAATCCATGGGCATTAAAGCAACCACCAGTACCCGGTGCAATAAGAACCTTCCCTGCATAACCCGGAAACGACCCGCTTCCGAACATCCCGGGGCAAGCATTCACAGCCTCAAGCGGGTTCATTGCCGGACCCTGGAAGAACCCATTATTGTAAGGATTTGTTACGGCTCCAGCAAGAGCCGAAGCCAAGCCGACAACCATTGCGTCAGCGCCGACATTCCCATTAGGTGGTTGTAGGGGCAAGGTCTGTGGTCCGTAATCAGCTCTATGGAATGGCCATCCACAAACTCCCGGGCATTCGGTTTCTGGGTTTCCTACAACCAAGTACAAGCGGGCAGCCGGACCCGCACCGATGACACCATGTCGGGAGCATCGACCCATGCAGGTACCAGCCACGGACACATCCCTTGCTGTAAATATTACAGTAACGTAATTCTTACCAGGTCCTCTAACTTTGTCCATAAGAGGTAGAAAGAAGTCTTGGGTCAGAATTTTGCCAACCGAATAGTTCTTGTCCGTTTTTTGTTTTACGATCTTGACCTTGATAGGGGCAACACGGCCGCGAGGGCTGGTGGCAGCTTGGTATCTCTCGACGGTTTTCCACCAGGAAGCAACCGATGGGTCCAATCCAGGGACAGGACTGTTTAAAGAACGGATGAAATCGCGAAGGATGTTCTTGGTTTCCCTAGCGAAACGACCGTACCAGAGAATGGCGAGGTTGACCTGGCCAGTTAGGATTGGGCCATTGTGGTACTTGAGAACCGGGTTGTTGACCACGGGTTGACTGGCCCATGACCCGAGGGGAAGAACAAGAAGAAAAAGAGAAAGAATGGTGAGGAGGAGTAGTGGCTTGTTGAGAGGAGAGGAAGCCATTGTTATTTGTCTTCCCTCGTGTCTGTCTGGTTTGTTTTGAGTTCTTTATATATACTGTACAAGTAGCAATGGAGGACCACAAGATGGGTTTTAGGGTTTACCTTTCATTTGCTGTTTGATCCTCAAAAAATTGTGGTAAAATTTCAGTAAGGTCAAAGAAAACCAGATAAAAAAGGTTAAGAATGAGCTGGTCAAAGATGGATCTTTTAGCTAAAAATAAACTCAACTCCCTTGTCAGCCGGGCAATTGTCCAAATTAAGCTGGCTCTCAACTAGCCCATGACTAGAAAGACCCCCAATGTCTGATTGCCAGGGGAGTTTTAAACGGTCACCATCCTTTTGACAGTTAATGACTGTTAATGTTCCCACCAATCACATCATGGGATCTTGTTGACCCACGTTAGATGTAATTGATCCTAGCAATTCACAAAATGTCACATCGGTCCCGGTTCTCGAGATACAGTACCATACAAGTTACCACTTACAGTGGTAGCCTAGAGATACAGTACCATACATGTTACCACTGACAGTGGTAGCCTAGTGGTTCTTGGCTTACTCCAGAGATGGTTTGGTGGACGGTAGGTCTTAGAGGCGATTCCCTCCACGGGATTCTTAAACTTAAGATTATTTCCGCATACCAGCTGAATTTCCACTTGTGCTTTCAGTGGGGCAAGTAGGGAAGCTAGAAGCACCCCCTACCCTTTTTTCTTTATAAAAAAAAAACCATGTTTATGCTTCTATTTCTCTGTTTCAGCAACTATGTGGAAGCAAAAACAAAAAACTCTATAATGGATGGCAGAGACCTCCACCTCTGTTTTTTTCTACAAGATCACTCGATCTGAACAGATATAATCGGGCGCATCTTTCTGGGATTAAGTTTTCAGATCCTTTTTGTGAGATTGAATTTGATATTCAAACAGTAAACTAACTAGGAGTTCGATTTTTGGCGTTCCATTTCTTAATACCTAATAAGTTTCAGAATTTTTTGGTTTATTCGAATTTGTTGACAATGTAAATTCTTGTTTTTGTTGATTGTGGGTGGAGGCTTGGGATTGATTTCTAAAGAGAGAAGGAGAAAGAGTTCTAACAATTTGATCTCCATGAAATATTCATTCTCAACACAATCAGCTCAACCTGTTTCTTCTCTCATAGAATAGCCAAATCTACTAATTGTACTTTTCTCAGGAACTTATGTTTACACAGTTAAGAAACAAATGGAAAATTGGCATAACTTCATAGAAGCCTGCAAGCAACAATGTTTAGTGTTTGCAGGTCTAAACACTGAAACCCCAGCATTGTTATATATATTGAATAATTTAGAGTTATCCTTACACTTATTTTGGATCCACCATTGCAATTACAGAGATCAAATGGTCTTTTTTAGATAGCCCTTGAATCTGTTGAAGTTCATGAGATTAGAGTCGTCAGGAATTCAAAGATCATTGACGATCTGACCCTCTTTTTTCTTTTCTTTTTTGTGTGTGTCTTCGCTATTAAAAGCTATTAGAAGTTCCTCTTCTTCTTTTTAAATCAGAAACTAGATTAGAATTCTGAGACCATATATTTCATTGTCTATAAATGGATTAAGTATTTCATTGTGGGTTCAGTGAAAAACAAATTAGTGATAATCAAAGATAGTATAAATCACAGTAGAACAGGACTTAACAGTCTCCATAAATTAGAAAAAAAAAAAAAAAAAGGAATTCTTCTGTGAGAGAACTAGATTACAATTCTTTCTTCTTTTTATTTTTTCATCAGAAACTAGATTACAATTAGCAGATCATATATTTCATGGTACATAAAAGCATTAAAAATATATCATTCCTCTCCTTTAGATAAACAACATTAGTAACTACTACCAATCAATATAGTATAAATCACACTAGAATTGGAGGGACTTACATTCTGCTAATTACATGAAGTGAGAATCCGAATTCCCATCTGGTTTGCCATTATCCCCAACCAAATTACCAGGGTGTTGTAAATTCTGCAAAACCTGTGGTGGAATCGATCCGAGCCCACCCCCCAATCCATCAGTTCCTGATCCAAAGAACTGACAAACAACTCGAACCAAAACCCCAAGAACCTGCATTTGGTTCTGGCAAGATTCAGCATGCATTTGCATCATCTGTTTCTCATGTTCAATCTGCAATGCAACCATTCTCTCTCTAAATGCCATTTCTTCTTCCTCCCTTTTCTCTTCCATCTTCATCAACCACCTCCGTCTATCTTCATTAAATTCTCTCTCTACTCTCAATCTCCGCTCGAATTCCCTCCTCGCAATTACTCTCTGTCTCTCTTCCCACCCAAACTCTCGAGCTTCCATTCTCTCCTCTCTTTCTCTCCACCTCTCTTCCATCTGGTCCTCTCTCTCTCTAACTCTAGCCTCTCTAGCTTCCACCTCCTCTTCCTCAGAAAACCTTCTTCCTCTCTCCCTCTCTTCTCTCCTACCTACCAAATCTCTCAATTCCAAAATCTGTGATCCCAAAAACCCTAACCCCTCTTTCTTCAATCTCTTCCTCTTAATCGAACCTAAATTCTCCTCACCATCATCACTATGACCCATCACATCATCATCATCATCACCATCACTTCCATCAAAATCCTTACAATCAATTCCTAACCCTAACCCTAAAACATCAGAAGAACCATTATTATCATCATCAATCAAACTTCTTCTATTCGAATTTGTGACATCAAGCTCAACATCACCAAACACTTCCTTGTACTTGAAGAAATTCGGCCAGTGATCTTGACCATCAGTCCAATTGAACTCCTCATCTGAAACCCTAATCTTCTGTTTGACGCCCAAGTACTGGTGACGCATATTCTGAACTTTAATGGAGACATCACGCCAAGACCATCTGAAGGGAAATGAAATTGGGTCTTGAAGATGGTGCACGGAGTTAACGTGATCTGCAATGGGTTGGAATTTTTTCTCTCTGGTTTTGAGTTTGGGTAGGGTTCCTGAGTTTAGAAGATCTGCGTATTTGCTAATTAGGGTTTCTTCTTCTTCTTCAGTCCATTTCTTTCGCTTCATGATCTTCTTCTTGAGTGTTTGTTTAACAGAGTTGCAGAGTAGAAGCTAAGCTAGTGAGACTCTATTACAGTTTACCAGCTAGGGTTTCGGATTTCGGACAGGGAAACGGTTTGCTCTGAAAAATCGGGAAGTGGTGGGGGATTGACTGATCGTGTGAATTTTGTGTACTTTTGCTTACCAATGAGGAAAATATGTTCTGGAGTGACAGTCCAATTCGAGTACAAGATTGGCTAATGTAGAAATATTTAGTTGGAGTAGAAGTCCAATAGGAAAATGACATGTGGTAACAAATTGTTTTGAGTGTGATTTTGCTCACACACCTTACGATTGAGTGAACAAAATTGCACTTTTGAAGCCAGGTTGGGTTTGGGCCAACAAGGCCTAACTGACATTTCTAAACCCAATTAAACCATAACTAGAACTTAGATTGGACTTTGTACCCAAAACCTAGTTTGCCAATGTTAATTTGATTTCAATCTGAATTTTTGTGGTTGTTATCGATCATGTTGAGGGCTCGCATTGATGGATGAGTTAGAAGTTTTAGTATGGGCTACCAATCCGTTAAAAATGTGGTATCTTTCACTTTATATTTTCCAAGAGTTTATAGGTCTCTAGACAATTATTATGACCTGCATGTACTAATTTGCAAGCATTGAAAGGAACATCTGTCTTCAATTAACATTGCTTTTTAGACCAACCGATTTATAAAAGTTGTTCACAATGTTTATGTGGCCGGGTCGATCGTACTGCCATGTAAGTTAGAAACTCCTTCAAAATATTTTTGGGAGGAAAAAAGTGGTGAGTCTCTCCCTGCCACATAATTGCCTGGCACCAATTTTGTAAAGCCATTGGTCCAAAAAATTATTTTTGATTAACATTATGTCACGTGTATTCGTTATGTTTGGCATGTTGATCAGGGGGTTAGCCTAATGGTTAACACCCACCCCACAACTTGTGAGGTTGAGGTTTCGAGACATCTTGGTGGCCACCCTAAGGAATTTATTCNAGTTTAAGTTCGTAGGTCCTCGGGCCAATTGAAACCATGGAGGACGCACTGCATCTAAAATCTACTCCCCAAAATTAACCCATATATCAACAATTATACACCTATTAATAGTTTTAAAATGATATGATTTTTGGTGATATGACCGATATGCGGTAGAAAACACACAGGGCCGGATCTGAGATTTTAGGGGCCCAAGGCGAATTCCTGAAAACGGGGCCCTATATACTAATATGGAAATGAAAGTAACTACCTAATTTTTTTTTATTAAATTACGATAATATAACGCATTGCAATAGGATCAACTACAATTAAGTTCTTCTACAATATTCGATCAAAACCAACGCCTATTATTATTCCTTAAACACTCTCATAACAATGACGAACTACCCAAGAAAGTAGAGAAAATATAATAACTTAAAGATTATTCTTTTTACATTTTTAGCTGCAAAATAACGAATTAAACTTGCATAATCGAGAATCACTTACCACATGTCCTCAGTGGTTCAGATTCTAATGAGTATGTGTTCTACTTAATCAATCATTCATAAGAATTTAAGTTTCTTAAATTAGTGTTATAAAAAATTATAAAGATGACATAATTTTATCGAAAATGACATAGAGAGGGTTTTTAGCTTTCTAGTGTTCGGGTTCTTTTATTATCAAAGAGAACACACTTTGGTGAAAGATGAAAAAAATGGTAGTTTTAGTAAGTTGTTTAGTAGGTTTTTTTTTTAATTAGGGGTATTTTAACTTATAAAGTAAATTTTAAAGATATTTCTAAAGAGTCTGGTTCCATAGACATAGTTATATAGACATCATTATTCATAGCATCTTTGTGGGGTCCATATGGAGATGACCTAAGAGCTGATTTTTTATAGGGCTGTTCTTCTCACCATATAAATCATTCTCACCAAATATCATATCATTTTAAAATTACACTGATTGAAATGATATGAATTTTGGTGAGAATGATCTAAATAATTAGCGGACTATTTTTACAAAAATCAGCCATTGGATCATCTTCAAGAGGGCCCCACATGGATTATCTTCAAGAAGGCCCCACAGGGATCTTGTAAACATAATGTCTGTATAACAATGTCCATAGAACCAGACTCATTGCTAAAAGTGTAGT
>MVGT01003947.1:683732-729371 GCA_002174775.1 Macleaya cordata
GATTAGTGATATGGATAGCTGCATTAGTTTAACTCTGATTAGGTTTGTAAACCTTTGTTTAGGTTTATTTAGTACTCATTAGTCACCTCGTGTAGTAAGCTTAACGCCTCGAGATGCGACTCAATTTCTTAGAGATTTTGAGTTTCCGAATTGGGGCGTTACATGTAGTTTCTTAAAATTAGCAGCCAAGAAATCGGTTTATAGGTATATATATAATTTTTTCTAGTAGAATATATATAACTATATAAGGTACATAGAAATTCGGGGGCCCTCAAAATTTGGGGGCCCTAGGCGACTGCCTTCACTGCCTTCCCTCAGATCCGGCTCTGCCGGGGACTATGGGGTACTCGAAGAGGACCTGATACCCGGGTCAGCAAAAAAAAAAAAAAGGGTCAAGTGTTAACTAGGTTTATATCAAAGAACTGAACACATGCACTTGACTTGAAGGAATGAGCTGAACGTAAGGAATGTGACGCCCTCATTTTTTTTTAAAAGTTGTAATGCCCATAAGCCCGAGGCCAAGACCGGTCCAAATTACAACCAGGTCAGGCACTCGGGCCAGCCTGCTCCATGAATTGAATGGTTGGGTTCGGGCCAAGGTGTTTAAAGTCCGACCCAACTCAAATCCGACCTTATAGGCCAGATCGAGTCCCGGCCCGAACAAGCACGTTTTTTGAAAAAATGTAGGGGCATATCAGTAAATATGTTCTCAAGCCCTCAATATCCTACAAACCCTAGATTCTCATTCTGAGTTTGAGGACCTGAGGTACAAAGTAGCGTAGAAGCTCATCAATTTCTTCCTTCTGTCTCCTTGCAAACCCTAATCTAATTGCAGGGACGCTTAGCGGGCACGTACCCCTGACTGAAATCAAACAATGAAGGTTCTCTTTCTCTCTCTATAACCCTTGTTTCCATAGCGATTTCAATGGTGGTTTTGGCATCTTCTCAACAATGGGTTTAACATTTCTTTTCTCATTTATTTCTCACAGTTCAACATTGCAAATCCAACCACTGGTTGCCAGAAGAAATTGGAAATCGATGACGACCAGAAGCTGTAAGTGTTCTTCACTTGTACTTCCGGCTTTAATTTTCATTTGATCAAATAGAGGGTGCGTAAGATAAGTAATTTTTGGGTGTAGAATTGGTTTTTTTTTTGTTTGGGCTTTTCTTTGAAGATATCATCTCTGGTTCTGTTTATGTGTGTATTCAGTTGACATGGGTACTGTTAGTATTATTGGCATGTAATGTTTGAATTGTTATTAGCAGAGGACTGTTTAAAACTTTTCCTCTGAACTGCTTTCCCCAATTTTTATTGCCACGTTTAGGGCGGATATAGCCAATCTGGACCGTCCACTTAATCAAACTCGTCTGAATTGTCCACGTTGAGAGTACCCATTGTCTACATAATACTCACACCTGACTACTCTATGTATTTTTTCCAATTGAACAACTACACTGCTTTATTTAGTTTTGTCAAATGATTCAATTAATACAATTGATAAAACATATTATCGTTTCCATTTGGTACAGTACAAATGTACAATCATGTTTAACTTAAAAGTAAGGGGAATGTGTGAGGAATTATAACTTAAAAGTGTGATTTTGTTCGCTCGCTTGCTCGTGACATGAACACACCATTACAACCGAGTTTTACAGTGTCAACTGTGGAGTGATATACAGTCAACCCCACTATTCTTTGATGCATAACACCCACTGGCTAGGATTTTTTGTTTATGTTACCTGTGGCTGTGGATGGACAAGATTGTACTTTGTAATTTACTAGCACTTATGTGTGCCTGAAACAGCAGTTGTCACCTGTGTTCAGACTTATTATGTGGATGACTTATCCAGAATCGAAACATTGATACATTTTAACTTGCTTGAAAATTTTGATTTCTTTGTATCTAAGATTTAGTGATTTGAATTGAACAATGGTTGGGAATGAAAAATTTAGTCGTTTTTCTTCTGTTATATTTGTTTTTGTCTTATAGTCTTGTATTAGTTCAAGAAATATGTGTATTCACCAGTTAAAGAAAAAGAAACCTGTGTATTCAAAAGTCTTATAGAAGCACAATTTTATTTTTTTCCTTTTATCTAGAATTCATTCCTTTCATGTTGTAATGCAAAAGTAAAATGCATGGTAGATTTCACATCCATTGATTTTTTGACAGCCGGGTCTTCTATGACAAGAGGATTTCTCAAGAAGTTAGCGGGGATGCTCTGGGTGAGGTATGATTCTTCCAATTTTTTATTGAAAAACTTGCCATTATTTAGTTGGAATTATCAATATGACTAGATATAAGAGTCACTAGTTTATGAATAGATTAGGATAACAGAGTTGAATCATGACACTAGGTTCTGTAAAATTTCAATATTTCAATTAACCCGGATGTCCTTCATCACCTTATAATAACTACATTCTGCAACTCCAGTTTTGGTTTAGTTATTGATGGTTTGAATCTTCATTTGTCACAGGAGTTCAAGGGATATGTGTTCAAAATTATGGGAGGATGTGATAAACAGGGTTTCCCCATGAAGCAAGGAGTTTTGACTCCTGGACGTGTTCGTCTGCTGTTGCACAGAGGTATTTCTTCTTCTTCCTTTTCAGTATAGTGACTGGCAAACTGGGTAAATGATGCAAGAATTGAGTTTAATATTTATGGTCAGTTTTTGGTTTCATAAGATATCCTTTTTTTCTGTCAGGTGTCCTTGTTTCACTAATTGAAATTTTTTTGGACCAGGAACACCTTGCTTCCGAGGTTATGGTAGGCGCAATGGAGAGCGTCGCAGAAAGTCTGTTCGTGGATGCATCGTCAGCCAAGACCTCTCGGTTTTGAACTTGGTTATTGTGAAGAAAGGTACTGTCTTTTTTTTCTTTTTTTAATAAATGTTCTCTACAACATGCACTATAAACCAACAGTTTCTTTCTAAATTCTTCAGTTCTGTCTTGTTCCTGAAAAGTGAAAAATAAAGACTTGTCTAAGTGAAAAACTTTGGTGCACCTTTTTGGCAACAGGGGAAAATGATCTACCAGGCTTAACGGACACAGAGAAGCCTAGGATGAGGGGTCCAAAGAGGGCCTCTAAAATTCGCAAGCTGTTCAACCTCTCAAAAGAGGATGATGTTCGGAAGTATGTCAACACTTACAGAAGGACATTCACCTTGAAAAACGGTAAACTCTCGTTCACCAAAATTTTCTTGTACTCTTAAAACAGTAAAGCTTTTTGGCCCCCCAATGTTACAAAACAAATGCCAGATGGCTTATGTGGCAGGGTGGGACCTACCACTTCTCCATCCCAAAAGTGTTATGAGGGGGGTTTTCAACTTATGTGGCAGTAGGACCCACATGCCACATAAGCCATCTGGCATTTGTTTTGTAACATGGGGGGGCCAAACAGCAGTACTGCTGTTAAAATGGTATGAAGTTAGTATATGTAAACTTGGATGGTATAGATGCAACAATTTATTGTGTCCATGTTATGGGTGTCAATGGGTTGGTTTCTGTTCAGTTATTGAACTACCTAGAACTTGGACCTATTCAATTTATTGAGATGGTTCTATTTCTTGTGGATTTGGGTTTTGTCGACTCTCGGGTATTTCAGTTCTGATTCTCTGGTTTTTAATTCTTATATGCAAAAATGTTAAAAGATCACATAATACTTGTAAAAAAGAAAGAAATAAAAATAAAAATGGCATAATGTTGCTCTGTTCATGTTAGAATATAGATAATGCGAAGTGATTGAACTACAGTATCTATGGATTTGGATTAGGCGATTAGCTGTTTTATATTGGTTAAGATTGTTATCTATGGGTCCATATAATCAATCGAAAACTACTTGTCAATAACAATTACTTTTATCAAAATGAAATCTATTGGCAGGGAAGAAGTGCAGTAAGGCCCCAAAGATCCAGAGACTGGTAACTCCCCTGACATTGCAAAGAAAGCGAGCTCGAATTGCAGAGAAGAAGAAGAGAATTGCAAAGGCCAAGTCGGAGGCTGCAGAGTACCAGAAGCTACTTGCTAGTCGATTGAAGGAGCAACGTGAGCGGAGGAGCGAGAGCTTGGCCAAGAAGAGATCCCGTCTTTCTGCTGCTTCCAAGCCTTCGGTTGCAGCAGCTTGATTTCAGCAAAATTTTCCAGAAATGTGAGCACTCTTATCTAAGCTTCTTTGATTTTCTTTCATTTTAAAAAGCACTGGTTTGTCAATCAGACCCGAGATTTTCCTTAGAAATTACCTCTATTAGGATTTTGTCTGAATTTGATATTCCAATATATGATAGTGACTTGATCTTTTGATTCAAATTAAATTGTTCATTGTTTATGTTTTGTTGGATCCTCCAATAAATCTGAATTCTTACACTTTCATGCGAAATTCAGGTTATTGACAGATCAAGTTAGAAACCTGTTTAGTCTGGATCGATACAAAGAAAAGTTTAAAAATGGCAAAATGGTTCATGTATAGTTTATTTATGGGCGAATTGGACTTTAGTCCTCTTTAGACTGCGTTTTGCGGTTAGAGTTTAGTCCTTGTTTTTCTTTTCATCACTATGGGGCTCAAATAGTGATGATGTAAATGCTGAATTTTTTAGGATAATCTCCTTAGCATCTAGATCATCCTCACATAGAAATCAGTCCATTCTAAAACGTTTCACCTTATAAAAAATGAAGGTTCGAAAATTTAAATTTCAATCATTTTTCTATGGGGTTTTAGGTTCCAGAACAATGCGATTTCTTGTGAGAATAATCTAAATTGTGACGTCATCCTCACAAAAATAAGCCCTTATATCATCCCATGTGGGCCACATATATGGGTGTGAACAAGGTGTTTGAATAGGTTGGCCATGTAGAGAAAACAATACGGTGGAAGTAAATGTTTTTAGGAATATAAAAGGGGGTTGATATTAGGGAAGCTGTTTTGGTTAAAGAAGTTAAAAATGGGATTTGATCCCATAGCTCATTTGTTAGTTTTGGTTAAAGGGGGAGCTCTTCATATAATTACACTCACCAAAAATAAAACTCACACCTACTAAATGAAATCACCCCCAACTAAAATCACATTAAATGTTGGGTTAAAATTTACAATCTATGAATGGTCTATAAATCACCCAACTTTCTTCATTAATAAAGTTTTGAGCATATTGTCTTTACCCCCAATCCTTAATTCAAAAATCACTTACCCCCCTCCCCCCATTCAAAAAATCACTTATCCCCCCACTATTAGAGTTTTTGTCAATTGACTATCCATTTGGTCAATTTCGTATCATGTGCACGACATGTGACTTGAAAATAGACTGAAATGCCTTTATTTCTAACTAACCTAACCCAACTCATATACTTGGGTTAAAGCCACACGTGGCATCATCCTAACGCTGCGATAGATTGATGGCCCAGATTAAATCAGTTAAAGTTTATTTTTTATTAACCCAACTGTTTAATAATAAAAAAAACCCTCTTTTCTCTCTTTCTTTCTCTCTCTAAAATCAATTGCTAAACCACCGTAATTGCTCCCTTCACTACAACTCAAAACAACCAAAATTTTCACTCAAAATCGCTTTCTAATAAAGCCTTAACCCACCCTAACACCAATAATACCATTACTGACCAACAACACTATTATTACGAACCCACCTCTGTACTCGACCTCTACGGTAGTCCCAGCCCCGTCGCCGACGGGTCAGACTTCGCTCCTGATTTTACGGCTGTCTATACAGTCTCCAATGAATCTCCTCTTCACTGGGATAACCACACAAATTTACATCATCTTCATCCTTCTATATTGCTTGGATCATTAAAAGATTGGGATTCCATGATATGGGATTTAGGTTTGAAAGATGATTCTAAAAATCTCCTCCAATTTGATCCTTTACTCGAACCTTTAAACCCTAATCCCTCTCAATTTCCACCACAATCTGATCCCTTCAATCCTTCACTTCTTGTTACTAGGGATTTCAACTCTGTAAATCAAAATCTGAATTTTAATTCCTCCATCAATTGAGGAGAAATTGATTCGAACCTTCACGAATTTGATTGCTTACAGTTAGAGGTGTTCTACCCACTATATTCTCCTTTGCTTCATCAGTACTACTAGTACTCATCTTCATCATCTTCATTGCGGTGGATGCAAAATATCCAAATAGGTTTTTTTTTTGGTCGGGGGTGTTAGTGGGGTGTTGAAGAAGAAGTATATGAAGAAGAAAAGACCATTCTATTTAGAAATTTCAGCCTCACAGTTCAAGCTTCATCATATTAAATTTCAGTTTTCACTAACCCCCCACTGGTTAATTTGTTAAATCACTTACCCCCACCCCAACCAATTTTCAAAAGACGAAACAGGAACAAGAAATCCATGGTTTTTTCTTCTTTAAGTGCAAATAGGGTTTGATACCAACCCATTTATGTGTTTTAATCTCTGTCATCCATTTGACTGGATTTAGGATGATGCCACGTGTCTTTAACCTAAGTCTAAGGGTTGGGTTGGGTTAGTTAGAATGGAGGGTATTTTAGTCTTTTTTGCGTCACATGTACTACACGTAACTAAAAATTGACCAAATAGATGGTCAAATGATGGAAACTTTAACTGTAGGGGTAAGTGATTTTCGGAAAGAAGTGGGGTAAGTGATTTATTAATTAAGAATTGGGGGTAAAGACAATAGAGAAGGGATCGAATACCCCCACTAAAAATACCCAACTCGAACCCAATATTCGAGGTCGACTGATCACCCAAAATGAACGATCAGATCGTGTTTGACGTGGCCAGACGATTTGAGAAATTTACTCGGCTTCTTCAAATCGGCACAAGCTCCCAAACAAGTACACTTTACAGTTTACACAGCTGCACAAGGCGTCTCTGTTTGAGGGCGCAAGTTCCCCTTCAATCCTTCTCAAATTGCAGACGACGATGATGACCATCATCCTCCTCCATCAACGTCAACATCATCTTAATAGCGCTCGACGAAGACCTCTTCTCTGATCTCCCTCTTTGTACTCCTATCGAAACCCTAATCTAAATCCACAATCGGATACTTCACTGAAAAATCTCTCTTAAGCATGGAAGTCGCCGGAAAACCCTAAAATCGATGAAAACGACCCTCAATCGAAAATAATAAAACCAAAATTGAGTTTTGATTATGAGATAGATTAAATCTAAAACCCCCCAAACAGATTCTGATTACATTTAGATCTCTCTATTATTTTGAATGTCCATAAACCAAAAAGAAAGAAACAGGAATCGATTTGGGGGTTCAGAAATTGAATCTCATATTAGAGGGTTGCTTTAAAAAAAATCCAATTTTTTTTTTCTTTCGAAAAAATATTCTGATTTATCTTCACTTGGTTGTACAAGACAAGAAGACAAGAAAAAGGTTTACACGTCTCCTCTCTTCTTCTCGAAAGAACTAGCCGAGCTTGATCCTAGTTTTGGGTTGAGTTTACTCCCTTTTTCCTTAGTACCCTTCTCTCAGATCTGAGATCAAACAGTTGTTCCCATCTAAGATCTTTTTCAGAAAAAAAGAAAAAAAGAAAAAAAGGTGTTGTCACACTTCGCCGGAATCCATGGCAGCAGGCCGGGAAAAAAAAGGGAAACCAACAATCCACCGGCGCTGGTCATCACCACCTGTCCCTCAAAGTTGCTGCACCAACAACCATCGTCATTTGGTAGTAGAGGTAAGAAGATAAGAAAACAATAAAGCTTTTAAAATCATGGAAGAGATGTAAAGTGTACTTGCTTGGGAGCTTGTGCCGTCATTAACATGATTTGAAAAGCCGATTAAATTGCTCAAATCGTTTAGCCACGTCACATCATTCACTTTGGGCAATCCATCGGCCTCGAATATTGGGTTTGTATTAGGTATCTTTAGTGGGGGTATTCGATCCCTTCTCAAGACAATATGCCCTAAAGTTTTTTTTTAAAGTTTCTTCTCTTAAAAAAAAAAAACTTTAAAGGGGTGATGTGGCTTTTGTGGAGGATAATAGCAACCATTTTTTGTGTCACACTTGGTATTCTCGCCAAATTCCGAGTTGGTAATAAGGGGTGCAAAAACAAAACTTTAGTTGTTGATGTGTTCTTTCTGTACTTTAAGTGTACTTAGAAAAATCACGTCTATGCATACTATCTACTTAAAATATGAGGAGTGCCAGACTAAGAAATGATAAAAAAGGATTACATTTTTTATATATAATATTAAATAAAAAGAGTGTATCCTCGTGTATTGTGTGTCCATTGGCATGTGGGCTTTTGATTGAAGGGCAGAATTTAAGTTACGATATTTTAAAATTTGTAATTTTATTATTCATCTAAAATCAATCACCATTATTTTTAGTGATTTTTAATCACCAAATGAAGAAGTTATATGTTCTAAAATATGTTAATTTTCAATGAATATGTTCAATATAAGGAGACAACATCCGCATCAAATATTATCTTCAAATCAACTTCATGTGAGCCATACGATGTATCTTGATCGGCTTCTTCAATAAAATAGTCAACAGATGTCGTAAAAGATTATTTAAGGGACAAATTCAAATCAAATGTTTGTATAGAAAGTTACAAGCTTTTTAGAAAGGAAAGGAAAAGAAAACCGCACTGAAAAAACCTAAGGATTGAAAATTTGAAAAGTCTTCAACCATTTTATAGTCCACACGGGATCAAATGCCCCTGTCATGTGGGACCCAAAGTACTCAATCAAAAGTTAGTTAAGAATTAAGGTCAATTTTATGCTTTAAAAAAGTTAAAATTTCAAAACTTTGATAGAATTGATTCAAGGGTGTTAAAAAGTTTAGAAAGAGTCGATTTCTGATGAGGAATTTGTACATAGAGACACTTATTTTCCTGGGTACTAGATATTTGATAAGCTTATCTTGGTTCTGAATACCACTTGCTAGAGCAGTTGAAAACATTGGTTTTCTTAGTGGAGGTCATGGGTTTTGAATCCTATGCAGGGGTTCTTCTTCAAATATTATGGAATGGAAAGTTCTCTTACCTCTAAGTTCCAGATCTATTGGTTCACTTAGGGCCGATTCCGATCCTGACAGCGCAGATTACGTATCTTGTTGAATTTCATCTGATTCAAGTAGTAGCGAGCAAACAATATTTCTTTTCAACCCTGATTGAACAGAAAGTCGAATAATTCTATTCTTAATATTACTCTATGTAACATCGACACTTCACTTTTTTGAATTTTGCCGTGTCGGATACTCGAACACTCGGACACTCGTGTTGACACTTGTGGATACTTCAATTGGTACTTGCACATAATAATGTTAGATATTGTGTGTCTATCTTGTGTGCACTTGCACATAGTCATGTTAGAGCGTATTATATAGTTCTAAGTTAATGTCTTTTGTGTATTATGTAACAATGTCGGTTCTAAAAAGACAAATTATAACTAAAATTAAACCATATAATGATTGATACATGAATAAGTATGTATATGTATCGCCGTGTCTGCGTATTGGGTGTTTTTAAGTCACTAGGTATTACTACTATTACTCTTACAACAAAATACAACCTAAAATTCTTTCGAACTAATTTTTCAATAAATTTCTGGTCTCCACAAAATTCTACCCTAAAATCTCCAGTCCAAACATACTAACTAGTTTTCCAACAAATTCATAGTCCCCACAAAATCCCTCCATAAAATCTCTATCCAAACAGATAATTAAAAATTTCATAACATAACAAAAATATTTTCATTTTTCATTTACAAATATATCACGCATTTCCCTGTTCAAAGGAAAAACTAATGAAAGTTGAAGTTGTTTAAGCTAAGAGTGTTCGTCGCTTTCGTATTACCGAATGAAAACGTAATGTGTGAATATAAAACATTATTTAGTCAAATAATACGATTTACTTCACTTAGGTCCAACACCCTAGCTATATAAGTATCAAATGTTATTCACTCAAATACAATTCACATGCACCTTCCTCAAGTCAAGTCCAACCCTAATATGACCTACTCGGACACAAGACACCGTTACATGACTTCTCTTCAAGGTTCTTGACTGGGATACCGAGTCAAGTTTTAATTATGTACACAAGAAATTATTCAATAGCACTATCAACCAACAACCTGCCATGGTCCATGATATATCCTCAACCATCGGTTTGTCCCGGTGGGAATGTCATGGAGACTTTAACTCAGACAATTAAATGCCTAATTATGTAAAGATCATTATGTGCTTATTTGTCAAGTCAAATCACAAGCACACCGGCACCAAAAATGAATCTAGGGGTTCAAGACATGTTCGTGTAAGTACTATCCCGCGCCTAATTAAAAAAATAACTTAATTATTTAAAGAAAAAATAAATAAAATGACAGCGCAAAGTAGAGTGATAACCATAATATCTATACTATATATAAAGAAGAGAAGCCACCTTCCCAAAAACCAATAGACGGACATTAAAGTGATTTCCTAAAATACCCTTATTCACTCTAACCAAAACTTGCCCCGTGCACGCGTAGTGCGCGTACCAGTCAACTATCTATACTATATATAAAGAGAAGCCACCTTCCCAAAAACCAATAGACGAAAGTCCATTAAAGTGATTTCCTAAAATACCCTTATTCACTCTAACCAAAACTTGCCCCGTGCACGCGTAGTGCGCGTGCCAGTCAACTAGTATATAATAGAGGGAGGTTATTGCACCTCCTCTTAGAACGCCCCCTTATAACGCCCCCGCATGTGGGGTCCACATGTGATGCATCTTGGAGCTAATTTTTTTAGAGGATATTCTCCTGATGTCATCATATTTAAAAATTAGTTCATTCTAAAACTTATAATACCCTTAAATTATACTTTAAAAATTGGTAACTATTTGATAACTATTTGAGGGATTAAATAGTTACCAATTTTTAAGGACTAATTTGAGAGGGTTAGAAGTTTTAAAACGAATTGATTTTTTAATATGATAATATAGATAGTGAAGAGAACATCTCCTACAAAAATCAGCCCCTAGATGCATCACATGTGGGTCCCACAGATAGAACGTTATAAGAGGGGTGCAATAACCTCCCTCTTATTAAAATTATTAAACGAACTCAATAACTTGCGGTCGAAATTGTCTAGTTCAATGGGCAAGCATTGAGTTGCATGCCTGCAGGCCTATATTATCTTTTGAAAAAAAAAAACTTGTTTGAATGTTTTTGCCCTTTATAACCAGAACTGTTGTAAATAGATGACGCTCCACTTCAAACCTTGCTTTTGCTTTCGGATCGTGATTCTATAGTTTTGCTCTGGAAGCTCTCTAGAACTTAGAACACTCTTTAATTAGACGCTCTCATTCTCGTGTTCACTCCTACTCTCACTCTAGTCCTATTATGCTTTCTCATTATTTTTTATTTACGTCTTAGTAGATTTAGATTTTTAAAGTTAGTATTCAACTAAATTATTAAGCTGAATGAGAGTCAACCTAAGTTATGACCAATGTTTTAAAAATCGGACCGGTAATTAAACTGGAAAAGCTAGTGGGTTGGGTCAATCTGGTTCAACCAGTGGGTTAACTAGTGGGTTAAGTGTCTTTTGGGAAATGCTAAAACTCTTAAATAATAATTAGTTGTATAGTAATTATACTGTCATAATGACAACAATCTAATGGTAGCTGAAATGGTAGGAGGTTTGTCACTTTAGGGTCCTGGGTTCCAAAACCCATCAAGCTCATTTTTACAAAATGTTAAAAATGATAACACTAACTTAAAAAAAAATCGGTTTAAAAATCGACTGGGTCATCTGGTTCACTGGTTCAACCGGTTAGGTCGACCGGTTCACATTTAAAAAGACGGTTTTTGAGAAAATTACTGGGTCAATATTGACCCGAACTAGAAATTTGACTAGGTCACCTGTTGAACCGGCCGATCCGGTCCAGTTTTTAAAACACTGGTTATGACTCACGCTGTTGATTATGCTGGCTGCCCTCCATCAAAACCCCACGACCCTTCAGCAACCTTCTTAAGTTGGCCCTAAGTTGGATCCGAATCTTGCGGCCGCCTTATAGATCTGACCCTTACATGCTATATAACATAAACATACTACATAGTTACATGTGCCTTTAGTAACCAAACCGTGGTGCAGGGGTGACGCTCTTGCTCCGAAACTTCGTGCTCTCATTCTGAGATACGCTTCGAAGGTATTTTTCAACTTGGAACATTTTTTAATTAGTTCCTTCGGTGCTCTCACTTTCACTTTCGTTTTGGCTCTCGCTTCCGCTACACACTCTGGTTAGCATATGCCAAACTTCAACTTTGATCCGGAATTAGGATCCGAAATATTAAAGATCCGACCCACTTTATGCCCTACAGGCTACGCACGCCGACCTAAACTTTCACAAACTTCGATATCAATGAATAACAAAAAAAAAAAAATCTCTTTCCGGAACCTAAATAAGAAAGAGCTTTGAAAGGGCTCCATAAAACTCTCTTACTCACCCCCTCTCTCTCTCTCTCTCTCTCTGCTTCTCCATCTTCAGTGTTGTAGTTATCTTCATCTCTTCATTTTCATTCAATGGCTGCAACTCATCTCTCTTCTCTCTCATCATCATCTACACAAAACCCTCATCATCTTCTCTCTTCACACCCATCTTCACACTCTAAATCCTTCCTTAAACCCTTCTTCTCCCCTAATCTCACAAACCCAAACTCCTTTCAATCCCTCTCTTTCACCCAACACAAAACCCCTTTTAATCTCTCTTGCAACAACTTCAAAAAATCCTCCTCCTCAGATTTCACCTCTGAATCATACTCAGATGATTATTTAACTAACTCTGTTGTTCAGATTGATCTTGATGATGATGATAAACTTAGAGAAGAATGTGGAGTTGTGGGTATTTACGGAGACCCAGAAGCTTCTCGTCTCTGTTATTTAGCCCTTCATGCTCTTCAACACCGTGGCCAAGAAGGCGCCGGAATCGTCACCGTCCATGAAAACATCCTCAAATCCATCACCGGCGTCGGATTAGTCTCAGAAGTCTTCAACGAATCCAAACTCAATCAACTCCCTGGGGACTCTGCAATTGGTCACGTGCGTTATTCAACCGCCGGTTCCTCCATGCTCAAAAACGTCCAGCCCTTCGTCGCTGGTTACCGATTCGGCTCAGTCGGAGTTGCTCACAATGGCAATTTAGTAAATTACCGTTTCCTCAGAGCTATGCTTGAAGAAAACGGGTCAATCTTTAATACGAGCTCTGATACAGAGGTTGTTCTTCATTTAATCGCCATATCAAAAGCTCGACCTTTTCTTCTCAGAATCGTTAATGCTTGTGAACAGCTTGAAGGAGCTTATTCAATGGTTTTCATTACAGAAGACAAATTAGTTGCAGTTCGTGACCCGTACGGATTTCGTCCATTAGTTATGGGTAGAAGAAGTAATGGAGCTTACGTTTTCGCCTCTGAAACTTGTGCGCTCGACCTAATTGAAGCAACATATGAGAGAGAAGTAAATCCAGGTGAAGTAATTGTTGTTGACAAAGAAGGTATACAAACCCTCTGTTTAATGCCTCATCCTGAGCAAAAAGCTTGTATCTTTGAACATATTTACTTCTCTCAACCAAATTCAGTAGTTTTTGGTCGTTCTGTTTACAAATCAAGAAGAGAATTTGGAGAGATTTTAGCAACAGAAGCTCCTGTAGATTGTGATGTTGTTATAGCAGTACCTGATTCTGGGGTTGTTGCTGCACTTGGGTATGCAGCAAAAGCTGGGGTTCCATTTGAACAAGGGTTGATAAGATCACATTATGTTGGGAGAACTTTTATTGAGCCATCACAGAGAATTAGAGATTTTGGGGTGAAGTTAAAACTGGCACCAGTGAAGGCTGTATTGGAAGGGAAGAGAGTTGTTGTGGTGGATGATTCCATTGTGAGAGGGACAACTTCTTCAAAGATTGTTAGGTTGTTGAAAGAAGCTGGAGCAAAGGAAGTTCATATGAGAATTGCTAGTCCACCCATGGTTGCTTCTTGTTATTATGGAGTTGATACTCCGAGTTCAGAGGAGTTAATTTCGAATAGGTTGAGTGTGGAAGAAATTAGGAAGTTTATTGGGTCTGATTCACTGGCTTTTCTGCCATTTGATAGTTTGAAGAAATTACTGAAAGAGGATTCATCTGGGTTTTGTTATGCTTGCTTCACCGGTAAGTACCCTGTTCCACCACCCGACAAGGAGGTTAAAGTGAAACGGGTTGGCGATTTCGTTGATGATGGATTGAATGGGAGTTTGAAATCTATTGAGGAAGGGTGGGTTCAAGTGCCTAGAGAGCAGGAGGCTGGTAAAGTTAATTGACCCGAGTATTGTTTTTCGTTTTTGATAGTTATTTTTATTGCAGAGCCTTTTATTTGGTTTAGTTCTTGAAAGTAGAAGAATACCCGACTCTGAGAACCTGATGTCTTACAAATGGTTTCCTTACAATACATACTTTTTTAGATGAATTCATTAGGTTGAACCTCTAGGTAATGGCATCTTACTTACTGGTTTCCTAATCTTTTTTGATGGATAAAAGGGTATGGAGTTGGTGGATGGAATATGTCCTGTTTTTGTTCTTTTCCAATATTTACTTGAATGTTTTATGTGGTCAATTTGCAAAATTCTCTCAATTTTGTTGAATATTGATGTGTTGATCTCTTCTTTGTTTGATGCTGAGATTTAATTACTATTTTGTTGGTTGTTGTACCTGAACGAGTTAGGGGTAGTTTTGTTGTACAGGGACCTCCAATGTGCTGTAGAGTTTTCTTCTAGTAGCACTAGAACTTACCTCTTTAAGTGACCGACAAGGGAGAGGTACAGGCATCATATATATTAAATGAGGGTAGAATTATGGTTCCCTAATGGATTGAAAACCTAGAGATGGGAAGGGAAATTTCACATTTTAGGACATGTGAGGAGGTTTTTTTTAATAAAATTCTGTTCTGGGAAATTTCACATTTTAGGCTGGTCTGCTCTGCTCTGCTCTCTGGTATTGGTGCTAGAGGACTTCACTTCTTTCCCTTGTATTTTTAGTTTTCTCTAAATAAGTCTTAACAGTTTTTGTAAAGAACCATGATTTTTATACGGTGCATTCCTGATCTGGTTCGGTATCTCATGAAGAGGAGTGTTCAGAAGATTAATTGCCTCTCAGCCATGTCCTGTTTTGTCATACTTTCTCTTTTCATAAATATACATTAGAGATTCAGAGCACTCTTTAATATACATAATAGGGGCAGAGTATGGAAACCAATGGAGTTCGTTTCGTTATCCACCCATAGTTTCTTCCCCAACTTGGATAATGGTCTGGTCAGTTCTTTTTTCTAGTTGCTGCTAGGTTTCCTATGTTAGATTTTTTACGGCGTCTGTGCCATAATTAAATTTGAGCTTAACCTTCAGGTACCAATGTACTCTGCTAAGAATGGTAGTTTAGTTTTGTTCTTCTATGGCATACTTCATATCCATTTTGCAGTCTCTTAGTACTCTTCTCAATAGCTTTAGCTTGACCGTCACAGGAAAATCGTAGTCAATCGTTTAGTCGTGCTCTTCTCATTGGTATTTGGAGCTAAGAGAGAATCATGATGCTAAAAACTTTCAAGATAACTTGGTATGCATAGTACTGGTTGTTGCTCATACTTCTGACTCTTTTTCAGATAGTTCCAACGGTCGCAGACCGAGCGAAACAGGACCAAGATTTTGAGTTTATGGTCCACATTTTATTCCAGCTGGAACAGTAGAATGAAACTTAATATTGCCACCCCAACTAGCCTACATGTAGTCATCCAGGTTTTGCTCTCTTTTTTTTTTTTTTTTGTTAAACCCTTGTGTGTATGTTCTATTATACTAGTGGGCAACACATGCATTCTGCACGTGTCATTATATTCGAATGCCTATTACATGAAAATGATGGTTATGGTCCTCCAAATATCTTTTTCATCTCGATTTCTTCTTATGTTGAGTTAAAAGAGGGCATATTATCAGATGAAATAACCGTTACCAACCTTTCTTGGCAGTTTTTAGTTCTTGAATGACAATGGATATTAACAATATTTACCATATTTGGATTGTTGGAGATGGGGGTAATTTCACTAGCTTTCTACAAGTGTTTTTGTTGTTTCCCCAGTTACAATACTAAAATAGAGACGTCATGGTACGGGATTTTTGTACTTCCAAAAATCAATAATAGAACAGATTATGGAGCAGAATTTGGTAACATTAAGGTCAACGAAACTGGGTTTCATTTTATTTTATTGATTTCTAGTTTGGGTATTGAATAGAAACGAAATCATTTGTTAGAACTACTGGATTTTTTTTTGTTTTTTTGATAAAGATAAAGAACTATTGGATTGGAAGCACTAATAATGGTAAAGAAACTCCTTGTTCCGGATAACCTAATAATGTGAATGTCAGAAAACCAGGGAAAAGTTCAATCAATTTTGGCTGAACTGGAATTCAATTTTTCGGAAATAAAATCATTTCTTTTTTTTTTTCTTGCCCTGAAATGCCTAATTTAATTTTAATTTGGAGAGTGCAACTGAAATGAATTTTAGGAATGCTTTGCAATATTTTTGTTTTTTTTTAAATGGGCAATTACATAACACCAAATTTAAAAACAAAAAACATTTATATCCTACCTCCACCACTACCACCGCCACCACATAACGCCACAACCGAACCACCACCACAATCACCATTGTCACCACCTTTCTACTGCCAGACTACCCCAACCTCATCACTACTCTTGTATATATATTTGTATAAATGATTAATTTTAAAAAATTAGGCTAAAAATTGAATTTCAATTTGTTTGAATTGAAACAAATATTAAAAAACTGGAGAATATTGTAGCCATTTATGCAAAATTAGAACAACCTGAACTATATGATTTTTAGGAATTGCGAAAATGAATTCTCATAGTTTAATTGTAGAGAATTGAATTCCTAAACATGAAACGAATTGGCCCTTAGGGTTTTAACTTAATTCATTTTTGTTTGGATGGAGAATTTTAAATGGGGATTTTGTAGGGACCGGTGATTTGTTTTACATTTATAACATAATTTTTAATTAGTTTTCCACCAAGTTCTGCGTCCCCACAAAATCCCTACTTAAAATCTCCTCTCCAAACAAACCTCATAAATGTGAACTTGTAAATTGAAAATATTCTACCAGAGCCCATTTTAAGTATAAAATTTCTTTATCAATGAAAGTATATATTGCAAGTCAGATACTTGAATATACCTAGTTCTCACATATCTCTGTCATTTTACATTCAAGTACTAAAGTAAAACAGAGGGCTTTTTTTTATCAAAATCAGCACCACAGAGAAGATAAACAACTTGGGCCATCAATTAATCTTTTCTGTCTCCAGCTGATCTCTAGGAACTTGAACCCATCCTCCATTAATGGATTTTAAGCTACCATTCAATCCATCTTCTACAAAATCACCCATCTTTTTCACTGTGACCTCCTTGTTTGGTGGTAAAACAGGGTACTTCCCATTAAAACAAGCATAACAGTATCCCTTTGAGTCATCTCCCATCAAATTCTTCAACCTCTCTAATGGCAGAAACGCCAATGAATCAGACCCAATAAACTTCCTAATTTCTTCAACATTCAACCTATTCGAAATCAACTCGTCCGAATTCGGCGTATCAACACCATAATAACAAGAAGCAATCATGGGTGGACTTGCAATTCTCATATGAACTTCTTTAGCTCCAGCTTCTTTCAACAACCTAACAATCTTTGAAGAAGTTGTTCCTCTCACAATTGAATCATCCACAACGACAACTCTTTTCCCTTCCAATACACCCTTCACTGGTGCCAGTTTTAACTTCACCCCAAAATCTCTAATTCTCTGTGATGGTTCAATAAAAGTCCTCCCAACATAATGTGACCTAATCAATCCTTGTTCAAATGGAACCCCAGCTTTTGCTGCATACCCAAGTGCAGCAACAACCCCAGAATCAGGTACTGCTATAACAACATCACAATCTACAGGAGCTTCTGTTGCAAAAATCTCTCCAAATTCTCTTCTTGATTTGTAAACAGAACGACCAAAAACTACTGAATTTGGTTGAGAGAAGTAAATATGTTCAAAGATACAAGCTTTTGGCTCTTTATGGGGCATTAAACAGAGTGTTTGTATACCTCCTTTGTCGATCACAATTACTTCACCTGGATTTACTTCTCTCTCATAAGTAGCTTCGATGAGGTCGAGCGCACAAGTTTCAGAAGCGAAAACGTAAGCTCCATTGCTTCTTCTACCCATAACTAATGGTCGAAAACCGTATGGGTCACGAACTGCAACTAGTTTATCTTCTGTAACGAAAACCATTGAATAAGCTCCTTCGAGTTTTTCGCAGGTGTCGATAATTCTGAGGATAAAAGGTCTAGCTTTTGATTTAGCAATTAAGTGAAGAACAACCTCTGTATCAGAGCTTGTATTAAAGATTGAGCCGTTTTCTTCGAGATTATTTCTGAGGGCACGGTAATTAACTAAATTACCATTGTGGGCTACACCAACTGAGCCAAAACGATAACCAGCAACAAAGGGTTGGACGTTTTTGAGCATGGAAGAACCGGCTGTGGAATAACGGACATGACCAATTGCAGAATCGCCTGGAAGTTGATTGAGTTTGGATTCATTGAAGACTTCGGATACTAACCCAACACCTGTAATGGTTTTGAAGATGTTTTCATTGACAGTGACGATTCCTGCGCCTTCTTGTCCACGGTGTTGAAGAGCGTGAAGGGCTAAGTAACAGAGACGTGAAGCTTCTGGGTCTCCAAAAATACCCACAACACCACATTCTTCTCTGGGTTTATCATCATTATCATGATCAATCTGAACAGAGTTGATTAAATAGTCATCTGGGTTTGTTTCAGAGGTGAAACTCGATGTGGGTTTGTAGTTGCAGGATAGATTAAGATGGGTTTTGAGTTTTTTTGAGTACTGTTTTGTGAGACTGGGGAAGAAGATGGGTTTTATTGCAGATGATGATTTTGAAGACAAAAAATGGTGTATTTTTGTAGTAGAAGAAGAAGAAGAAGAAGAAGAAGAAGAGAAGATTTGAATTGCAGCCATTGAAGAAAGAAGAAGAGATATTAGAGGTATTTATAGTTATAGATTCTCTCAAACACAGACGAGTTTTTAAATTCCAGGATTCTTACCCCTTTTGTAATTTTGAAAAACAGTGTTTTAAAGCAAGTACAAAAGAGATACTTTCCTTGTAAGACTGAAAAACGACTCTATAATAAGATCTGGAAACTCTGGAAACTGTCCAATCAAATAGAGATCCAACTTTGAGAAATTACTCCACAAAACTATGGGAACCTGAAATTTTTACTCAATTTTTTTATCTGTTTCACTCAATTTACTTACACTCAGTTTACACCCAACCGTTAGGCTGAATAATTCTTACTAAAAATCATATAATTTTACAACTCATTTTACCATATAATTTTTAACAATTTTCTTATGAACTTAGAATTTCTAGAAACCATGATATCTTTAGTAAGGATGATATACATGGTGAGTGCATCTTCCTTGCAAAAAATTGGCCTTGGGGTTTAAAAATTAAGGCGAAAATTAAGTGGTCTAAGAACTTAATAGATATTTATTACTTTTATGGTTAATTATACATGTTTTTTTAATTTTTCATATGTATAGTTAGATACAATGAGCTTGGTCAAATGACCACTTATACTCACAATTAAAATGTGAAGAAACGTTTTCTTGTAATGTCAATTTTAGGAATTGATAAAGATAAAGATTAATTAATTTCTTTTCCTTTTTTTGAATTATTTTACCTAGAAAGATTAGCCCTTGGTTCACATCAATATGATCCCACATACTTAAGTAAACTAGCCCTCATACTCCGTGCAAGGCACAGAGGCTTCTTTTTTTTTAAAAAAAATTTCGAATTTTTTATGAGATAATTAAAAAATTTAGGTGTTTTAGAATTTGAATTTATGTTTATAATGTAGATTTTTTTAACCCACACCTAAGAGAGAGAGTTTTGTTCACCCAATAATAAATAATAGATAATAGATAATAGATAATAGATTGGGACATATGTTTATAATGTATGTTTTTTTAACCCACACCTAAGAGAGGATTTTGTTAACCCAATGCTTCTCATATAGTATATTACTAGCCCCCATATCCCGTGCAAGGCACAGGGCTTCTTTAAAAAAAAATTTGAATTTTTTTATTAGATAATTAGAAAATTTAGTTGTTTTAGAATTAGAATTTATATTTATAATGTAAGTTTTTTTAACCCACACTTAAGCGAGAGGGTTTTGTCAACCCAATAATAGATAATAGGTTGGGTCATATGCTTATAATGTAGGTTTTTTTTAACTCACACTTAAGAGAGAAGGTTTTGTTAACCCAAAGGCTTCTCCTATAGTATATTATAATAGACTAGCCCCGATATCCCGTGCAAGGCACGAGAGTTTTTTTTTAAAAAAAAAATTGAATTTTTTTATTAGATAATTAGAAAATTTAGTTGTTTTAGAATTTGAATTTATGTTTATGATGTACGTTTTTTTAACTCACACCTAAGAGAGGGGTTTTGTTAACCCAATAATAGGTAATAGATTGGGCCATATGTTTATAATGTAGATTTGTTAACCTAAGGCTTCTTCTATAGTATATTACTAGCCCCCATATCCCGTGCAAGGCACGGGGGCTTCTTTTAAAATTTTTTTTTTTGAATTTTTATTAGATAATTAGAAAATTTAGTTGTTTTAGATTGTGCCATATGTTTATAATGTAGATTTTTTTAACCCACACCTAAGAGAGAGGGTTTTGTTAACCCAAGGCTTCTCCTATAGTATATTATGTTTATAATGTAGGTTTTTTTAACCCACACCTAAGAGAGAGGGTTTTGTTAACCCAAGGCTTCTCCTATAGTATATTATAATAGATAATAGATAATAGATAAGGTAGAAGAATAAAAAAAAAGTAAATGGCATAATACATGTCGATATTACCTTTCAAATATGGAAATAGAATCATAATTTTTACACCCAAGAAGTGTCAAAATAAGGTTATTTACTAATAGATTCGTTTTTGTAAAAAATATCAGCCCTCTAGATCAACTTTACGTGGGCCTCACATGCCACTACATATGTAAAATGTACAAATTAGGTTATATGTCGATCCGTTCTCTTTAATTATTTACTAATTGACTCTTTTTTTTATAGGAAGGACTAATGTCCAAGTTACAATAAGGCGACGATACATTACAAAGAGTGGGTGAGAAATATAAAGAAAGACATCACCACGGACACTTAAAAAAAATACCACCACAAACACAAAGAAAACCTACATAAATAATTACATGGACCAAACTTTTTAGCAAGAGCACAACTTGTAAGATTTGAACTCACAATCTCCCGAGTTACAGGGAAAGACAAAAATTAGCCTAATTAACTCATTTTTAACAGTGAATTAAGTTAGGATCGAACTAATAGACCAGGGTTAGGTTATCCTTAGGAGGTTGGGTCAGAAATTTTATTTTGGAAGGTTGGGGTCATATTTTGCAAGGTCTAAATGGAACTATAGTTTCCCATAGACTTTAGGGGTCTCCAAATAAAGAGGAGCAATACTACTGGGACACCAGATTTTGACACCAAATATTACATCTGCTTATTTTATTGATTAAAAACTAATCATAACAAAGCATTAATTCCATTTCAGCCCCTCATACCACTTTAAAAAATCAGATGTAATATTTGGTGTTAAATTTTGGTGTTATTCTAGCAAAACTCAATAAAGAGTACTTTTGAAAGGTGCATAGCCTAATATCACTAGGGTTAGATAAGTATGGGTCATGTTCTTCTGAAATTGGAATTTTGAATGAATCTTTTGAAGGTGAGGTGGGGTCCAAAGAACCCACTCTCCTCCCTGACTTTATGTTGAAAGGGAGTTTTAAATCAGCTCGACCAAGAGAATCGGCTAACAAACGTGGGAAGGATATTCTCCCTACATTTGGATATGTACAACTACAACATTCTAGTGTTCAGTTTGAACACTCGAATGTGCATTCTAAATTTCTGCACGTCTGTTTTCCTTGTAAATTGTAACTTGTAAATAAAACTCTTTTAAGATTTTTTTGTTTTTGTTTTTTGAGTGGTACTAAATGAGTCCAATATCCCCCACATATTATTTTTATTTTTATTTTTAATTTTAGTGATGGAGCTATTGTTTAATTCTAACTACAAAGAGGAACATTAAAGATGAACACATTGGCTCTGTTTGGTATACAGGAAAAATTTACATTCGGTAAATTACCACGGTTGTGGTAGTGGTAATTTGCATGGACAAACAAGGTCACATGTATCCTAACTAGCAGAGGAATACCATACTAAGTAGCTTTTGACTGGGAATAATTGTAGATGCAAATTTTTCCTGCATACCAAGTAGGGCCATTGTTACAATTGACGTAGAAGAGAACTTACTATCAACGAATGAAGAGATGTCGCCAACTTCTATGTATCAAAAGATCGACAACCAAGGATATCATATGATGAATACGCGATGCTCCTGTTTATAAAATCCTTAAAAGGTTATAGCTATATGGGACAAGGTCATGACAATATCACAACTATGAGGTTAGATCCCCATTAACCTTTCCTTAAATAAGGAGGGGTATATTACCTATCAATTGCGCTAAACAGTTGTTGATCTTGGTAAATTTAAAACTTTGATTTCTTTGACATGTGTTGAATGACTTTCTATTATGGTTGCATCTTTCCACCTAGTTTCTTACAAGTTTCATCCACTTTGTTCTTACACTTACCTTACACCTTTTTTTGACGTTTACATAGATATAATCCACGGGATGAGTTCTTGTGAAGATAATCATATGAAGACATTTAGTTCAAATCCACTTTAAAGAACAAGTCTAACATAAAAAAAAATACATACAAAACACGTCTAATGGGTTCGTGCTTAATAAGTCTCTTATAGTCATAAATCATGATTGATATAGAAACGTATGAAATTGTTAGTTTAAATTTTTTTAATTTATAACTTATTTTAGCTGTATATTATTATTAAGAAAATTCCCAACTAGGATATAACCTAGTGTGTTTGGATGTAGAATTCATGTTTCCCAATAGAAATATGAGTCCTTGGAAACATGAATCCTTAGAAACATGAATACTTTAGTTTGTTTAGCAACTATAAAACAATCCATGGATTCATGAATCCTTGGAAGTTTGAATCCTTTGGTTTATTGGCTGCCATTTAAAATCCAAGAAAAATCTCTATTTTGTTGTTTTAATTTTGTGGGGTTTAATCTGCATTGAGTTAGGTGAATACATAGTGAATCTTTGGTTTATAATTCTAGCAAATTCTAAGGGGGGAGGTGGAACTCCAAAACAGAGATTTGCTGGAAAACATGTTTCCCTAGGAAATAATTTTTCAAGGATTCTTGGCAGCCGGACAGACTAGGAGAACATAAATCCCTGGTCCCCACTAAATCCCTACTTTGGAATCCCCCTTTGAAACAAACCATTAATTCTTTCCAGGGCAAAGTTTGAGAAGTGGCCCTTTTACAATATAAATTTTCGCTATGTACCAAGCAAATACAAATTTTTGTTGCAGCACCCTTCCTACAATACTAATTTTATTCGAACCATCAATTGTAAGTTTTAATTTTAAAAAATTATTTTTTATTACTATAATAATTTAAGAGAACTTACAAATTTGGAGGCCTGCACCAAATAGTTCTCGGGGTTGGGCCGGCCCTAATTTTATCCTCAAACACTCAAAAGTTTTACCAAACAAATGATTTCCATGATGTGTTTGAATCATTTCCAATGCTTTTATTAACAAATCGATCAAGGCAGAACAAGAATCATACAACCTTACATATTAAGTAGAGAACATTTGAATGAAAATGCAAATGTTTGCGAATTTTATCTACCAACTGCTAAAATTATACAGCTTTCTTCTCCATGAGGTACTTGCCGATAACTTGAGCGATAGTTTCCAGCGGTTTGGTGGAAACAAAAGCAGCATTGTCGGCGGAGTCGTCGTTGACTTCATAGTCTATAGTTGATTTGATGATCGATGATTCGCTATCTTTTTCAATGATTTGCAATGTGATTCGATATAGGGTAAAACCAAGCTCCAAGTATCCTCCTTCAACCACCTCCGTCTCCTTGTGACGCTTCTCGTTATCAACCTTGGTGAATTTTTCTTTGTAGTAAGACAGACCCGGAATTCCTACATTTCACAAGCCCAATAGGCCCAACCATAACATGATCTGGGCTTAGTTAGTCTCTTAATTCATAGCTATCTTGGCTATATTTGAACTTTGAACTCTGTAATTTTTATGAAAATTTGAAAAACGCACCCCTAAATTTTGGTGGCAGGTTCGGTTTAGTTCGACGCTACCTAAATTCGAAGGAAGACGATTGCCACCATGTTTCACTTCAAGCTCAACAAGAAAATACTCGTATAATAAAACGACTAGAAATCACAAACTAGGCTGATTTTCGTTGTTTAAGTTCTCGGTTGGCTGAAGACCAGAATTTCTAATTAGCAGTCAGTCCACTAGTCAAAGTTGAAGACAAAGATGACCATCTCAAGCCCAGCCCACAAAATCAAAGATCCCTTACAAACCGGATATTGGGCCATATCTCTTCAGGTCAATGCAAAAGTAACCGGATTAATAATAGTTCAATCCAAGTCTGGGCCTCGACATGACCGTTTGAAGCCCAGTCCAACACAATCATTATATATGGATCACAAATTTACAATCATCATCATCATTATCTATGGCTTATCCTAATACAAGCTATATAGACCTGTGATTGAATATGGACATCTTTTTTTGAAGCCGATTGAATATGGACATCAAAAGATTCAAATTGTAGTATGATATGTAAGAGATATTTTAGGAGTTAAATAAATACATTTAAAACAAGACAATTTTTGAGAAATAGTGGAAATTTGAGAATTTTTTTCCAGAAAACTTGGCGCTTTAGTTGACATCTTCAGGCCTCTAACTTCAAGATTTACATCAATTCTATCCACAGACTCGAGTAATTTTGAGGTTATGGAATTTAGGATTATTCGATCCCTTCTCTAAAATAATATATATGCCGCGTAGATGAGACATGAATTTGACAAAGTCCATGTAGTTAGCCCTTAAATCATATTTATGTGATTGTTAAAAATATGTCTAAACATACCAGGTGGTAAGGTGAGCTTTAAGACTGTACCGACCCCTCCGTCACCTTCTACAACTTCGACGTCACGAAGAATATCAGGCATCAGCTTGGGGATGAGTTTTCCGAGCTCAAGCGAGCCATAGACTTCCCATATATCAGTCGCCGGCACGGTTACCTCAATCTCCTTCGAAAGCTGCCCTTTCATCTTCTGCTTCTTCTTCTTCTTCTGTTATGGACTTGAAATTAGTCCTTGTCGATTGTTCTTTTTGTAAGAAACTAGCTTAGGCTTAATAATCTAAATATATGAATATGTTAACTTGTTTAACATTTTTTGGGATTTAGAATCTTTTTAAGTTGTACTTTGTTTTTTATTTGATCGATATATTATATGTTTTATTCTAACCAAAGATGCCTATAAATATGAGGACAAAAAAAGGGGCCTTATCTTAAAGATGCCGAATGGAAAAAACAAAATGGAAGATGCCATGACACCAAGGATACAATTTTTGTTTTTTTTAGACATATCCCCCCATGTTTTATAGCTAATTTAAAATGCCCCCATTCACCCTAAAGTTATTTCGTTATGGACGTTGACCATTAGAATGATCAAATTAACCTTCATTTATTAGACAAAATTTAAATTAGAGATGAATCAGTGAACATCTATATATTTATATTATATTAAAGTTATATAGCCCCCCCTTATATACTCCCTTGTAGGGCCCACATAGAATGCATCCAGGGGCTGATGTGGACCATTTCAGTACTTTATGGTCTTAATAGATGCTTCTGCGAGATCGTCACATGTTTGCCTTCTATCCACTCGCAATGGTGCATTTACACTTCTTCTTGTCCAAATCATTAGATTACGTGGACATTTTTTCGATTATCCGATCAAGTCTATCCGTCTTGATAGTGCTGCTAAGTTTACATCGCAAACTTTTGATTCGTATTGCTTATGTTGGCATTGATGTTGAGCACCTTGTTGCTCATGTTCACACCCAAAATGGTCTAGTAAAATCATTTATTAAGCATCTCCAACTGATTGCTCGACCTATGCTTATGAGAACTAAGTTGCCTGTTTCTGCATAGGGACATGCCATTTTACATGTTGCTGCATTAGTTCGTCTTCGTCCAACTGCATATCATCAGTACTCTCCTTTACAACTTGTTTTAGGGCATCAACCAAATATTTCACATTTGCATATTTTTTATTGTGTTGTACACGTCCCTATTGCACCTACACAATGCATAAAGTTTGGCCTTCAACACCAGTTAGGAATTTATATTGGGTTTGATTCACCTTCTATTATTAGATATCTTGAACCCCTGACAGGTGATGTTTTTACTGCATGTTTTGTAGATTGTCATTTTGATAAGACAATCTTCCCACCGATAGGGGGAAGAAATCAGCCGCCTAAAGCTTGGCATGAACTATATTGGAATACACCAACTTTGTATCATCTTGACCCTCGCACTAATCAATCTGAAATTGAAGTGTAGAGGATTGTCCAGCTCCAGAAGATAGCTAATGAAATGCCTGATGGATGATGCAGCAAAAGTGACTAAGTCATACATTCCTACTGCAAATGTTCCATCTCGAATTGATGTCCTAACAGAACAAATTGTTCCAGCATGACGCGTTGTCCCAGCAGAGCAAACTATGAATATTGCAGCAAATGAGTCGTCTAAAACACGCCTGAAGCGTAGACGACCACCTAGTGCAACAATAAACTGCAACGATGTTGATTGGGTAAAATGACCCTTATTAACAGTTTAAAGTGAGGAAAAAATATAATATGCAAAAAAATTGGAGTATTGTTCAAACTGTCTCTCAAATGTTTGGAAATGTTAAAACAATAATAGAACAAACTCTTATTATTTTATCTTATTTTTCGTACTTGTTTGAATATCAAATAATTGAGGAATAACAGAAAATAATTAGTGAAATCCATTTATTGCACCATAAAAAACACAAAAGAATAGGCCTACCAATATAACTATTGTTGGGTTTATGCCCTAAAACAATTAAAACGAAATTTTATGTGTTAATAAATAGTTTATTAATTTTGAATGCATGATAATAATAATGAGTTTTACGTAGATGAACTAGTTGCATGCAAGTGTTGCATGTGGGAGATATAGTTCATTAATACTTTGTTCGTAGTTTATTAGATCACGAATCTGTTGACGATAAACTATAATGCATTGGTTAACTGTGTGATATATCTCTATCACCGGAGTGTTGACTCCTAAGTCCAATGCATTGATGTAACAAGTTTACATCGAACAGGTCAGCATTTTGTTATTTCATGTCACTGAAATTCCATGGAGACCATTGTTGCATTAAACCTTAATTCTGAGAATTAATATATACCTTACGTGTATATTATGCCCATTTTGTTTTGTCAATCAGTGAGGTAAGAAACGTAAACGTGATCCAATATTCTGGACAAGATGGATGGACATAATTACAGAGTGAGAATATTTTAGTTTAATATGAAATTCACATTCAGTTTGATATTCCCTTGTTCATCTGTGGGAATTATTATTCTAAATTGGCCAGTGATCTCTTCTGAGATTATTAGAATAATAATTATCTGCACAGAATGAGGCATAAGGATCAAGATATAATAATCCTTAAGGATGTGACTGGTAGTAAAATACTAACCTAAGGATTATTGTGAATATCGGTTTACAGTGGAGGGTCTGAATGCAGGTACAATGGAGGAAGGGTTTATTTATAAATACTATAACTATCAGAGTATTCAGTCACAAAAGTGTGGTGGACTAATTTGTGATTATTTTATTTAGTATTTAATTATATGAGACATAAGGACTAAATATTAAATAAAATATTAGCTGAAAGTTGTGACTCTAGAGACCTAATTAGACTGGGATTCTAGAAAGAATAGGAGACCTCCCTATATATACTACTAGGGAGGGGCGACACGCACAAAGAGCACCCCTATTGTGTGCCGCCACTTTCTCTCTCCTCTCCTTCTCTTTCTAATTCTAGTTCTAATTAGTAACTGGTGGAGAAAACCCTAGCCTCTTTTCTAGTTCTAGGTTTTCTAATTTTCAGGTTGCAAGAAGAAGCAGAAAGCTTGGTGATCTACAGTAGGAGGATTTGAGCAACTAGTTGAAGCCTTCTAATATTCAAGTTTGTTGGATTAAGCGTTGAAGGTAAACAACTAAACTATTTTAAAGATCCTTATTAATAGTTGAAAGATCCTACATGAATCAGAGATTAATTTTTTAAACCCTATTATGTTTTCCACTGCGTAAATATAATCTCTGGTTAGTGGGAAGTAACCCAACAACTATTATGTGAATCACTAAGAATCTAGCATTCAATTAAATTTAACTGAATTTTAACAAGTTTTTTATAAGATATTCATTATGGCTCTGCTTGGTACACCGTGAATATTCGCAAATGCGAACATTCAAGGTTTATCATGTGTTTGTAGATAATTGATGAAGGCATCTAATAACAAATATTTAGTAGAATTTACTATATGCTTATAAAATAAATAATTTAAAAATTTTTATTTATTTATTTTTAATTTATAGAATTTTAATTAGCACCTACAAGTACCGTGAATTTTTGCATTTGCGAATATTCAAGGTGTACCAAGCAGGGCCTATATTAATCAGCTAATCAAATTCAGGCAACGATTTTGTAGTCGCAAAAGCCCCACCAATGTAAATGAGTACAAACCCGGCTGGGGGTTATAGCGAGTCCCGTGTCTGGCATGCGTGCCAAATACTACATCTTCTCCTAAATCAAGAAGGATGAGAAGAATCAACTTAGATGGAATATATAAACCAAAATAGAGAGATATTTCAGATAGCCAACATAGTTAAATAAGAAAATCTACTCAATCTAGCAATACCACATATCCGAACCGAAGATCGCATGAAACAACCATTTCAAATAAACCACCAACCAATGTGGGGGATTATATGGGGTAAGTCCAATGTCGTTTTCTGGAGAAGACTTATCGGAAATCAGATTAAAGGTTGGAGGACCGATCAGAATGGAAGAATGGGCGATCCCGATGAATATTAAAAACTGTGAGTTCAATTTATTAATAAAAAAAGAAAAGAAGCAAGGGGGAGCTCACAAATTTAGAGGGATTGCTCTGTCGAAATCACCGGAGATTTGATCGGAAAAGGTTTCCAAAGCGATGGAGAGAAAGGGAGTTATAAAGCTCAAATGTATTGTCGAGGGCTCATTGGAGGAGAGTGCTGATGAGACAGATGAGATAAATCGTACAAGGTCACATGACGATAACTCGAATTTGAATTCGTTGCTGGGAAAAAATTTAGGAAAAAGGTCAGGCAACAAGTATATAAGAGGCCCAACAACTATGAATGATTCTCCTAATCAGGCTGAGAGCCCATTGGGCCGTATAACCAATCCCAATCGTCAATATGATGAGGATGGCGTCCATGATATAGGCCTGGAAGGTGAACCAAATTCTGAAACAATTAAGCAGCAGTGACAGGAGAAGGAGAATAGAATGAAAAGAACAGGATTATTCCCCAAGGGTTACATCAGTAGGGAGAAAGATGTGTCAGAGGGTTCGATTACTCCACTTGAAGAAGATGAAAATAACACTGGGGGTGATCAGGGGGAGTCAATCAGTAAGGTTCCAAACTCATGTGGGAACACTGGAATGGACCAGTCCAGGTCAAGGATTAAGCTAAGCAACTCTCTGAACAATATTGGTAATTCAAGGAGAGAGATAGAGGAGGATGGTCATTGCATTCTTACTCCTCCGGCAGAACTATTTGAACAAGCTTGGGAAAGTGGACAAGTAAGTAATCAAGTTCTGGATTATGTTTTTAGAAAATATGCTAAAATTTTCTCTAAATTAAAGGAGGTGGGAGGGGAGGCTGGTATGATCTTTTCGGAAGAAGATGAGAAGTTTGCTCGCATAATTACCAATAGCATAAAAAAACATGAGAATGCTTTCCAAGTTGATTTAGTTATTGAAAATGGAGAAGAGGAGTAGGTTTGATGCTGGTTTTGGTTTTGTTTTGGGTTAAGTTTTTTGTCTCAATGTTTAATTTAATTTTTTGGAATATAAGAGGTCTTTGTAATAAAGAAAGAAGAATGAAGGTGAGAAATTGCCTTAAAAAATGGAAACCATCAATTCTGGTTCTTACAGAAACAAAGCTAACAGAATGTTCAGATAGTATTGTCAGGAAAATTTGGGGTAGGGGTGAATTTGGGTGGACTGCTGTTAATTCTGATGGCTTATCGGGGGGAATTTTAATCATTTGGAAGGTGGCTCTGGTAGAGGTGGAGGTTGCTGATGATATGTTGGGTGCTTTCTCTGCTAGTATTTGGTTACAAATAGAGCTGATGGTTTTTCTTGGACCCTTTCAGGGGTTTATGGGCCGTGTGATGAAGGAGAGAGGAGAAGAATGTGAAAGGAATTGGCAGCGGCTAAAACATACTGGTCTAAGCCATGGTGTGTTGGGGGAGATTTTAATGAGATCCTCTATATGCATGAAAGAAAAGGATGTAGGCGTACGTCAAAGGGTATGAAGGATTTTGCTAGATTCATTGATAGAAATAAGCTCATCGATTTGCCTCTCTCCGGCGCCAAATACACGTACCGCAGCTCGCATCGCCTGCCTAAATTTAGTAAGATTGATAGATGTTTAATTTCCTCTGATTGGGAAGATCAAATCCCTAATATTAGTCATCGAACTCTACCTCGTCCTATTTCTGATCATAGTCCCATTATTATTTCTTGTGACATTGTGGATTGGGGACCACTTCCGTTTCGGTTTGAAGCGATGTGGTTTCAAGATCCAAATCTCATCGATCGCATACATTCATGGTGGTCTTCTTTTGTTTTCAACGGTTCTGCAGGTTACATTTTTGAGAAGAAACTTCAAAGCCTTAAAGAGAAACTAAAAGATTGGAACAAGAATGTGTTTGGTCGGGTGGACTGCAAGTTAGAATCGTTTCTTGATGAGATGCAACATTGGGATATCCTGGAAGAGGAGAATCAACTTACAACTCAAGATGAGATGCGACAATTGGAAGTTAGGGAGGAGTTTAACAAAGTTACAACGATGAATAATATTTTTTGGAGTCAAAAGTCTAGGATCAAATGTGATAAAGAAGGTGAAAGAAATACAAGTTTTTTCCACAAGATAACCAAGGCTCGCAGAAGATCCAATCAGTTTTCCCAAATCAAGGTGAATGGTAGAATTGAGACAAACAAACAGGTTATCAAAGATGGGGTGGTTAACTACTTTGAAAATATCTTTAAAAAAGAGGACACCGAGAGACTTAGTGTGAAGAATATGAACTTTCCAAAGTTGCGGGAGGATGATGCAATTTGTCTTGAAAGAAGGATAGAGGAAGAAGAGGTTCTAAATTCGATCAAGGGATGTGGTAAAGATAGGGCCCCAGGCCCCGATGGTTTTCAAACGGAGGTTATTGAGAAATGTTGGTTCTTCATGAAGGATGATTTCATGAAGGTCATAAAGGAATTTGAAAAAGGGGACCATCTCAATTGGAGACTAAAATCAACTTTCATTGTGTTAATTCCAAAGAAAGACACGGTAGAGGAGATCAAAGATCTTAGACCTATAAGCTTGATAGGATGTGTGTATAAGATCATCTCTAAGATCCTTACGGAAAGACTCAAGTCTAAGATTTCTTCTCTAATCTCTCTTCAACAAAGTGCCTTCATTAAAGGTCGACAAATCTTGGATGGGGTCCTAATTGCTAATGAATGCCTCGACTCTAGGATGAAGAGTAGAAAGCCGGGCCTCGTTTGTAAAATTGATCTTGAAAAGGCGTATGACCACGTTAATTGGGACTTTTTAATAGAAACAATGGAGTGTATGGGCTTTGGCAAAAAGTGGTGCAAATGGATCTTTGGGTGTATCAACCAGATCCCTATATCGGTTTTAGTCAATGGTTCTTCTCACGGTAAATTTATTAGTGGCAAAGGCCTTAGGCAAGGTGACCCTCTTTCACCCTTCTTTTTCCTCTTGGTCTCCGAAGTGCTTAGTCTTCTCTTTCAAAAGGGGGTGGAACGGGAATGGATTAGTGGGTTCAAAGTTAAGGAGAATGGTCATGTCATTAGCCATCTTCAATTCGCCGATGACACTCTTATTTTCATGGATGCTAATAAAGAACAAGTTTCCTAACTTAAGTACATTCTTTTGTTATTTGAGTTGTCATTGGGACTGAAAATTAACTTTGCTAAAACAAATCTGTTTGGGGTGGTAATGGAGGATGGTTTAGAAGAGCTCGCTGAATTATTGGGATGTAAGAATGAGAGGTTCCCAACTATATACCTGGGTTTGCCTTTGGGAGATAAACAAGAAATAAGAATTTGTGGGACAAGGTGATTGAAACATGCAAGAGACGTCTAGCTTCATGGAAAAAACCTCTTCTCTCTAAAGGAGGTAAACTTACGCTTATTAATAGTGTCCTCTTTAGCATCCCGATTTATTATCTCTCTCTATTCTTGGCTCCCTCTTCGGTCACAAAAGAGATCGAAAAACTTATGCGCAATTTCCTATGGGATGATCATGATGGCAAGAAAAAATATCATTTAGTAAGGTGGGATAGATGCTGCAAACCGAAAAAAAAGGAGGCCTTGGTATCAAGAATCTTCATCGTATGAACAAATCGCTTCTTGCTAAATGGTGGTGGAGATTTGGCACCGAAAAAGACGCCTTATGGAGGAAAATCATTAAAGAAAAATATGAAAAAAAAGGTTTTGGGTGGGAAACGAAAGAACCTAAGACTACATATGGATACACTGTGTGGAAGGGTACTTACAAAGCGATCAAATTGTTCAAGAAGAACTCCAAGATCCAGGTGGGGAAGGGCAAGGAAATCAGATTTTGGGAGGATAATTGGCTTGATGGTGGCCCTATTTGTGACAAATTTCCTGCCCTCTACAGAGCCACTCATGCTAAGGAGGTATCAGTTGATAGCTGCATCAATTATGAAAATGGTCAGAGGGATTGGAATCTGGGTATCTCTCGCAGAATGAGGGATGAGGAGATTCGAGAATTCTTGGTTCTCATTGATGAGTTACAGAGAGTTATTATTAATAATGAAGCTGATGCCATTCATTGGAATCAACACAAATCAAAGATTTTTATCGTCAGGAGCTGCTATGTGAGTGAGGAACAGAGATTAACGAGGAGCCTTTTCCTACTAAAAGCATCTGGTCAACAGCTTGGCCAATGAAGGTCGGGTTTTTTCTGTGGCTGCTTAATCAAGAGAAACTCCTAACACAAGATAACCTTCAGAGGAGAGGGTGGAACTTCCCTAACCATTGCTACTTATGTGAAGAGGAAACAGAAACAGTGAGACACCTCTTCATTGAATGTAAGTACTCAAAGGAGGTGTGGAATGGAATTTCGGACGGAACTGGGCAGCATTGGAATGCTCCTTTGACGATCAAAGAGATCCTGACTCGAAAGAGAGCGAATGATTTGAATTCAAAAGGCAAAGAGCTATGGAATCCGTTACAGGTTGCAACTTGTTGGTGTCTCTGGAAAGCTAGAAATGAGGTTTACTTTAATGGGAACAAGGCGCATACTCAGAAAATTGTGAAAGACATCAAGGTGCAAGCGCTATTATGGGTCTCAGGGAATGGCTGTTTTAAGGGTATTACTTGTAAGTTTGGTGTATTGAACTGGAAGCTACTTTTTTTCGATCCTCCTTAGGTCTGTCTAAGGATGGATCTTCTACTTATGTTCTCTGGTTTCCTTTTGTTGGGTTTTCTAGGGGTACATTCCTGATGTATTCCTTTTTTTATCAATGAATTTCTTGCTTTATCGATCAAAAAAAAAATAAACCACCAACCAAGTGCTGCTCCTTCAATAACAGAGATTAATTGTGTGAATGCAAAGGAAAGAGTAATCCAGAGATTCTAGCTAGTCATCAAAAACTCATGAAGTTAATATGACAAACAACTGATTCCAACTGACCAAAAAAAAAAAGGAAAGCAACTGATTCCCAAACCAGTAAATGTAGATTGATTTGCAGACGTATGAGGGAAGAGAATACTGGAGTTTAGATACAAGGGATTCGCCATAAAATTTAAAATGGAGAACTGGTTTAGTCTTATTTGATGGGTAATATAATGGTTCAGTCCCAGCTAAAAGTATTATGACAATTTAGTTCAAAAAGGTAAAAAATTGCATATGTACATTTTGCTGGACAAGAATTCTCCTGCAGTAAATAAACAAGCAGTAAAGCACCAACTAACTTTTTCATTTTCTTTTTTTTTTTAAAATAAAAAATGACACAACTTTTAAAATACAAATCAGTTTTTCATAAAAATTATATAAGCCAAAAATACAAAAAGCGTTCAACCTAATGTTAGGTAGATAATGATATTTTTAAATGAGATTTCGATCATTTAACCCAATTTCACAATGTTTATTACTATTTGGTCCCAGTTATAATTAATTTATTTAAAACATCTTTTTTGAGTTGTTTATTGACTGTTTGGTCTTTTTTTTAGTAACTAATAACTGTTTAGACTAATTCGTGTGCATGTTATCCTTTTTATTAATTTTTAAAGGTGGACAGCTGGAGAGATAAAAAGTTTATTATTTTTTATTTTAAATCTTTAAAATGCTATATCTTTTAAACCACAAATCAGATTTTGATAAAATTTATATTTTTGGAAAGCTTTCAACGAGATCTTCAGTTAATAATACTTTTTATAAATTTTTTTTTGAAAGGCGTTTGCAAAATACATTTTGTGTATATACTTATTTGCAAAACACATTTTGCTTCCAAAGTTATTGCATACATGTAATTCTAAGCAAATTGTGTTTTGCATACTTTTTTTTTAAGAGTTGTTGCATACATGTAATTCTATGCAAATGTGTTTTGCATACTTATTCGTAATATAAAAACTTTTTTAAAAAAAAAGAATATTGTCGACTGGTCTCATTTTAAAGATCTCAATGTAAGATTTCTAAAAATGGTCATTAGCTCATGTGATACATATGAAAATGAGAAAAAAAAAAAGAAAAAGAAAGAAGAAAAGATCAAACATACAAACATTTTTCAATTATTGGTTTCTCAAAAGAAAAAAAATTCTTAAGAAGATTGATAAGGAACATCTCCCATTGTGCGCTAAAACACTAAAATGTGTTATACTTGAACTCTACATAACATATTCTTTCCTTGTTTACTTAAAAGGACCTACATGGAGAATATCGAAAGGTTGATTTTTTGTGAAGATCACCCTTGTGAGAAACAACCCTTGGATCATTTTCAAATGGAGATTAAATTAAGTGTAAATAGAGTGTAAGAACAAATGTTAGAGGCATTAAATTTCAAATGATCATTTTTAAAATTACATTTAAATTCCAATAAGACCCCAATGCTGCAAGTGTAATGGAGCCATCAACTAATTACATCGTATATATCTTTTCGATTATTAATTAACGAAGTATTACTTTATTACATTACATCATATCTCGATGAGCTCTCAATACAACAAAATTATATAATATCAGTTGAATTTTGTGATGAGCTCTCAATACAACAAAATTATATAATATCAGTTGAATTTTGTGCAATCCCTCCTAATCTCACCTTTATTTCCAGTTTTAACCCCAAGTCTTCCCAATTTTATCATCGCAGTCACAAATTCCTTGAAAAACACTTCCTGGTTCTCGGCGTACCGATAAACTAACCTACGACTGGCATCACCAGATACCAGCACCTGATCTGACGTCAGCAGAACTTTATGCTGTCTTATGTTTTTGAAGAACTGATTATCAAATATCATCGGAGAGGATTGATCTAGTGCTTCGGCGACTTCTGGATCGATCTTAGGAAATGGACAGCTGCCCAACACCTTTTTTCTTAGCTTGGGGTCCAATGTGGGGTCAGATTTGTTGATACGAAGGGCAAATTCGGAGCAATGTGTGAAACCAATTGTGTGGGCCCCAGAGAGTGTGATGAGATCGACGGTGGAGAGTCCCTGGGATTCGAATCGACGGACGAGATCAGTTAGGTTTGAATCAGATGGTGGCATCAGTGCTTGTGCATTTTCAGCGATCGAAATCAGTCCGTCCCTTCTTCCCTTTTCAACCTCCCAATATGGGCCCTGCACCTGAGTATGATCAAGAACAGTACACGTCATATGCCACGTGGAGTTAATTGACATTTGGCCCCACGCTCTGATGGACCCACCACACACCAGGAATAATAGAGTTTTACCCAAACTACGACATCACGAGCCAAGATGGCGAGGATGTCTGAGCATGAGACGACACCGGGGCATGATTCTTCTAGCACTTTCTTCGCACGTACCACGATATCAAATGCATCTCCAGCCAGCGACAGGTTGATGTCTGCGTCTCTCTCTGTTTTGTTTTCAGCCGTTGATGTAATCAATACCGAACCATCACAACCCTAAAAATGCATACCAGTTAGACAAAATCAACAACTACAAGGAGTTACTAGTCATTTTGGTAAAAGAATAAGGGTATTGAAGTCCACAAAATTTCATTCAAACTTTTTGTGTTTTTTTGAATATGAAACTAAAGTTCGGAAAGTATGATGGTCTTAATGATGATCCGCACGTGTGTATCTCACCGATGGATTTAAAAACAGAAATAATTTTTGGACCGACTTTTTTACAAAACCCATGCCAGGCTTATAAGGCAGGGTTGGACGCACCACTTTTCTGCTCTTAAAAGTGTCGACTGTCGAGAGAGTTTCCAACTTATGTAGCAGTAGGACTGACCTGCCATAAGTATCGGGTATTGTTTTTGTAAAACGATCGGTCCAAGTAGCTAGCACTACCTCATTTTAAATAAACCTCACGAATTGACTTGGGTTACGGGTGTGGTTCTGGCTATATTGACCGCATCTTTTGGTGTAACTAGTTATTCCTTTCCTCGGGACCAAATTGGTTATTGGGCGGTCAAAATCATAGCATGCATACCTGAAGCTATTCTTGTAATATGACCCCCTTGGTCGAGGGATATTGAGAGTAATGTTATTTGGATCGATTAAATGCATATTAGAAGTATTGGTGGCATGGTTGGTTTCACCAGCTGATCAGGGATGACTGTGAGTTTCACCTACCACATACTTATTACATTTGGTCTGTTGATCAAAAATCGTTTCTACTATTCAAACCCTATAGGAAAAAAGAATAAGATCAAACTAGGGCTTTTTTGTAAAATGACTAAATTACCCCAATGTTCTCATAAGATCTAATCTGATAACCAAACAATAATGATTTTTGGACTGATCAATTTACAAAACTAATGTCAAACGATTATATAGCAGGGTAGGATCTACCACTTTTTTCCTTCCAAAAGTGTTTTAAAAGGGGTTTCCAAATTATGTGGCAGTGGAACCGACCATACCACATAAGCGTAGGTCACAAATTTTGTAATTTGGTCAGTACGAAAAACACTACTCATGACCAAATTGGGTTGCAATAATACTTTTGGCGCAAAACAATGTCACAAGTTTAAAATTTTAAGAAAGCTAGAGAAATTAAGAGAATAGAGAGAAAGACCTCAACGAAACAGTCATGGAAGAAAAGCCTGAGAGTTCCTGGGATGGTGATGTTTGGAGTTGGGTGTTCCTTCATCTTCTTCACCAGTACTTCCCAAATCTTCTCTTCCACATTTGGACACGTTCTCTTGTAAAAATTTACGGAAAGACCACTTGATGATGAAGAAGAAGAATTCACTAAGAAAACTGAATTGATCATCAACAGAAGAGTACCCAACAGAACTATGAAACCCATCTCTTCAGCTCTCTCTCTCTCTCTCTCTCTCTCTCTTTTACTTTCTCTCTCTAACTTTCTCACTCTTCTTGATCTTCTTGTTCAGGTTTATTCCTTCACAGGAGGTTTTGTGGGTTTTAAAGCATAAAAAATGGGTACATTTTCATAAAGAAGAAGAAAACGATTCTAAAGCTTTCTAAAAATTACAAAAAAGTAGATAGGCGGAAAAGAGAGAAAAAAGAAAGAAAGGAAAATGATCCATTAATGGATGGGTTCTTCAATTACTACAAACCAACTTCCCTTATCAAAAACAATTACTAAAAACTACCAACTTTGAAATTGAAAGAGCAGAGAGAACGAACCGTATTATATATATGCATGGGGTGCTAGCTAATGTACCCGATTACCCGAATTACTATAACCCGATCAGATATATTCGTTCTAGGCACACCAGGATGCAGTCTCTGATACCCGATCCAATAGGTGAAATAGGGTTGGAAAAATGACATGTGACCCGTTAACCTACCCTAACCCGATCCACTAACCCGACAAATCCTACCCTAATTAACTCAACCTGTTAGCTAAAGAAGTTAGGATTAGTGATAAGTATTTCTGAACCATTATCCCTTCAATCCTATTAGGATTATAGTCGACTTTGACTCACTTTCTTATATTATTTAGAAAAATGATTAGGATTTGAAAATTATAAAAACTAGTCAGTTTAGAGTTTTGAAGACCCCAATTCGCCACCTTAATCCAACCCATTGTCAGGGTCTAGTCGCGGAGCTTCATACTTGATATGTGTCGGGTCGAAAACCATTTGAGATGGGTATCGTTTTCTTTCTTAACAAAGAAGAGCAGCATAACGTCGTGTTTGTGTAATTGGGGGTAAAGTTAATAAACCTCACAAAAATAGACTTAAGATTAAGAAGGAAGAGAGAAATTTCGAGAGCTAGCTAAACTAGGCGATGATAATTAGGCCAGCTCAAATGTTACTGTCGCACTGCTGATCCATGGCCCACCATCTAAATTAAACTCCACCACGAATAAGGATCACGCGTTTTTCTAAATAGACTAATTTCATATCGATGACCCAATAGTACTAATTTTTAAAAGAGTCCGGATCCGCTTACAGCTTTAAACATAAAGGTTGTGTGTACAAACTCTTGTGAGGCCCACATGAGATCGATCTAAGGGATGAGGTTTTGTAGAGATGTTCTTCTCATCATGTAGATCATCTTCACCAAAAATCAATCCATTCTAAAATTTATAGCCCTATCAAAAATTGATTGGAAGTTGTTTAAAAATTAACGGTGAAAAATAAACGATGAGAAAAAGAGTCAATGTTTGATCGGGTTAGAAGTTTTAGAATAAACTGATTTTTGGTGAAATTGATCTACATGGTGAGGAGAACATCCCTACAAAATTTCAGCCCTTAGATCGACCTCACGTAGGTCCCACAAGAGCATGTACACACAGCCTGTATATTTAAGGCTGTAAGCCTCTTTTTAAAATTTTAACCCATCAAAAGTAACATGAAATTAATTGTAAATTGGATGTTAAAAAGAACTTAAAAATTCTTAAATCTATTTTAGAAGAGAATTTAAAATCTACATCATGTTTTGAGTCGACGGGGTTAGAAGTCTTAGAATTGATTTTTTTTATTAAGATAATCTACATAATGAAAAAAAAAAAGATCAGCCCTAGATCATCTCCATGTGAGATCCACAAATGGGTGTAACTAAATTGCAAAAATAAGATGGATGCGACAACAAAAGGTTGGGTCGAAATATTTGATTCTGTGCTTAAGGATCTGTGTGGCTCGTGATCTATAAAATTGTTTTCAAAAATTAATTTACACTTAATATACATTTTGTATTACATCCAAAACTATTTTAAGATTTATAATAAAATTATGTAGGATTTTATAAAATAAAAAAATATTATTTTTTATGTTTTCAATAAAATCATATAAGAGTTTATGGTAAAGATAAAAAACAGTTTTGAATGTGATACAAAATGTAGTTTAATTTTGAATGTAAATTATTTTATGAAAATAAGTTTTTGGACGGACATTTCTCTTAAGAGCCTTAACGGGCTTTAGATTGTGTTGGGTTAAAATATCCGATTCAGCTGCCCCAACCAAATCTCCAAAACCCGGCCCAAGCTCTAATCCAGGTCAACTTCAAATCCAGTTCACCAAAATTCAAAAGCGAGGTTTGGTGGCGGGCTCCGGATTTAGGCTATAATCACCAAACTTTTTTATTTTTTAAGGTTAACACGATTTTAATGCTCGCAGAACTTGGAGTCTGATGGAGTTTAAGTAAGATGGTCTCCTATTCAAGAGTCCTTCTGTACGTGGAATTAAAATCTCCCAATATTAAAAGGGGAATTATATTTCAGGCCAAGTTTGATTATTCAACCCAACAACTATCAGTTCTGTAGATCGAGTTGATAATACATAATAGTTTGTCTGTTATATAAAGTTGACAACACAATCATCGTAATATGACTAGTCGTGCCTATAGAACCGTTGTACCATTTTGTGAAACCTCAAACCTATATTATCGTGATTCTATGAAACTGACAAATAATTGGCTTGATCTAGTAAAATATTGGGCTGAAAAATCTCCTTCTAAAAGTGCTAAAACTACTTGGAAAACTGGAATTTTTTAAAAAGTGTACTTTATCACGATGGGTTTTTTCATTTGGCTGATTGGGTTTTTTAAAAAGTGTCCGTCCCTGTTGATGATAGATGTTATCTTTGTTTTAAGGAGCTAGGAAAGTGGAGGCCCTAGGCGAAACTTTGAAATTGGGCCCCATCAATTGGACTAGCGGTTCCTAAACATATATCAGGTTGTTTTTTTTTTTTTTTATCTGAAGTTAGCTTCTTTTTTTTATGTTGAAGCTTGAAAATATTGATAATTCTATTTCAACTAAATCTCAATCTAAATTTTTGAGATCATGTGGAACTCAAATTTGGATCAGAAAACAGAGGAATCAAAAGCAGGATCTTCACTCCGAACTACTGAAATGACTCAACAAATCAACAACAATTCCTACTTGTATATCCATGGATGCTCTACAAATGTATTCCTTACATCTCTCCTTTAAAAAAAAAAAATTATTTTTCTATGTAACTGTCAATAGAAATAGAAAGAGGTAAATTTTTTTTTTCTCTTTTTGCTTCTTAATTATAAACCATGAATCAAACAATCCTGATTTCACTTGTGAATAATAGCATATAAATAAGAAACTGAAAAATTTAAATCCAAACCTCAGATACTGTTAGATAATGTTATGTTCTAGCTAGAAAGTGAGGGCGACCAAGTCTTTTTGATCCCATACCCTAGGCCCTCTAAACCACTACGATAAAAAAAAAAAAAAAGAGAAAAATCCCCAAATTTTTTTGATTCGATTTTAAGAGAAGAAAGTTAAAATTAGTTTTAATCTTGGTCCTTCATTCTCAGTTTTAATCGATGGTTCAAAATAACCCAAAAGTGAGACGTGGGATTGCGTAGGTTAAATAAATAACATTTGGTCTTTGTGTTGCCTGCTTTTATAGTTTTCTAGAGCCATAGGGCCTCGTTTTTTATTTTCTTATTTTAACGCTTCAGACTCATGGGCCTCATGTAAAAACTGATTCCAAGCAATTGGCTTTATCAAAAAAAAAAAAAAAAATTCAAACATTGGGCCCCCAACCAAGTGAGGCCCTAGGCTGTTGCCTAATTTGCCAAACGGTTGGGCCGGCCCTGACTACCCCTCATCTGTTACTTCAATGCAGGATGGCTTGGTCAGTATGGAACTACTTCTTACAAGATCTGGGTGTATATTGGGTACGCCCAAATTCGTGCGCTAATGTTCTGGAGAGGTGGAAGCTTATAAGAGCCCCTCTAAAGCCAAGGTGGTGGTGGAACTGATGCCGGCTGCCATCATGTGTGTAGACGCCAAATTTTTGCGCCTCATCGGCACACTTCGGGGTACGTGCTGAACGTGGACTCATAAATTTTGACATTATAGACTATTCCATCCCCCAGTTAGGAATCTCGAGAAAAAATTTCATCACGTTGTTTTTTCTTCAGAACGGATCCTACAATGTAGACACTCTGGAACAAAAGAAATATGAGGATCTTTGAAGACAAAGAAATGGAGCTAGAGGAAATCACTGATCAGGTAAAATTAACGATAGCTTTTTGGGTTGAAGGGTTACCGGAGTTTAAAGGATATAGGGTCGAAGCTTTGATTGTTGGGTGGAGGGACATGATATTTCAACCACCTTGAGTTTTTTTATATTCTTTTTGATATGATGCTAGTAGCCTTTTCGACAATGCTGAGCTTTGATGATTTATAGTATATGTCTTGTGTACTATAGATGACTGGAGTTGAGAAATACTTTTAACCACAGTTTTTAACCCTGGTCTAAAGTTTTTTTTTTTCTTCTTGTAATTAATTATAATGTAAAGTGAGGGAGCAAAATAAGATTATAAGTGCGTACAAGGAGGATGTACGAGACGAAGAATAGTACCAAGATGACCATTGCCTTCTACAAAACTAATCAGTCATTGATACATTTTTTTTTCAAAATTAAAAAAGCTTTTTTTTCCGAAAAGATATGCAAAAATCTAAATTTATAAATGCAATATTGAATTTGTAATAAGAAATCAAATTTTGCAATTCATAATTTTAATTTAATAAAAATCTCAATTCATATATGCTCATTTAAATTTACATATTTTGTAATTATAATTTTTTTAAGTAAAAAGTACTGTTGACTGGTCTCATTTCAAAAATTTCAATAAATAATTTCTAAAAATATAATTATTAGAAAAACCTGATTTATATTTTAAAAATATAATGTCATTTTTTATTTTAAAAAAATAAAATGAAAGAAATTAATTGTTGCTAAATTAATGCACAATAAGTTAAGGATAACAAATAGTTAGTTAAAGAGTAATTTAGAGCAAAAAATATTTTTGAACTAATCTATCAATAGTTTTATAGCTTGTACGGAAATATTTATTTCTTGTCAACTTAGACTAAACAGTAGTTTTACCTTATAATTCTAGCTAGATCATATCTTTATAAATAGCATTGCTTGCAAGTTAATAGTTGCCCCCTTATAATACTAGCTAGATTATATATCTTTATAAATAGTACAGCTTGCAAGTTGGACAGATTAATAACTATTATTTTTTATTTGGATGGGATTGGCTGGATTAAGTATTTATAATTGGGAGCAGTTTTGGTGCCATCACTATATTTCTATTAGTGTTACCATGGCCTCTGAGTCTCACATACACATGAATCAATGGCTGATTCTTTGTAAGGATGTTCTCCTCACTATGTCCATTATTCTCACCAAAAATTAGTTAATTCTAAAATTTTTAACCTCATCATCCATGATGCAATTTAATGGTAAATATGAATGATTTAATCATCATTAATTTAAAAAAAATTAAATGACTGAATTGGTAGTTTTAGAATCAACTGATTTTTTGTGAGTACGTTATCATCACCATGTAGATTATCCTCACAAAAAATCAGCCCTTGGTTCATTTGTATGTGGGTTCCACAAGACATAATAATCCAAAAATGTTAATTTGATTGCAATATAATGATGGCATTGGAACCGCTCCCTTTATTATTATTATTATTATCATCAGTAAATGTTTTATTATGTATTCATTTAAAATGGCAATTATTGCAGAAAAAAACGTATTTATGCCTATTAATTTAGAGTCCGCGTTTTCCACGATCCTTTGGTGCATATTTTTTTTAATTCATCTATAGTCGCAATCACTATACAAGTCAAATGAGTTAGACCTTAATAACCAAAATTAAGAAAATATCAAACTATCTGCACCTAGAACTAATTAGATAATATGGATTTGGTTCTTAATTAGCCGTTCCCGTTCTACAATTAATGTTTTGACAATCATAACCACTGGCCTGATCCAAAATACCTAATGGGGGCACTGAGTATCCTTGGAAATTATTTGATTACTGTTAGTGCTTCTATGAATTTCCAACAAATTGAAATCACAGCTTCACGTATTACTTAAAAAAAAAATAAAGTAATACGAGAAGAACCGGTTACACTATGGAAGAATGGGAAAAAATGCATTTTTAATAATAAAAAAAAAAATTAGGGCTATTTGTTTGGGACCGCCCAACTCGTTAAGTGGTCCCCAAGCACACCGTCGGCCCACGTTATACAATTTTCTTTTTTCTTTCTTTAAAAAAAGGCAAGGAAAAAATAGATTAGATGATATTATTTTAATTATAATATTAAATAAAAAACATACAAACTACACTCTCTCCTCTCTTTCTCTCTCCAAGGGGTTGGGCGGTCCCCATGAACACCGTATGTTCCAGGCAGTCTCCAAAGAACTAGTCCAGCTCCTTAGACGGCCCTCCTAGGTACCGTTCCATTTTCTCTCATTCTGCAATTTTTAGCCGCATATCTGTTCTCGTAGGGCAAAATTCAAAAGCCCGTTCCATTTTCTCTCACCAGTATACTTTTTATCAATGGAATGTGGAATATAATGGTTTTGTGTACACGGTAGCTTTAGAATTGATGAACTTGAGTTAAACTTGTGTTATCAGGTGCCTCCTAAGTCCTTAGGGATTACAGTTGAAAAAAAAATAGGTGGCATTCTTATGCATACAACTAGTTTTCCTTGCTTCCTCTAGCTGTGTATATTATTGTATGCACTGTGTTTATCTGGTGTACTTAGGTCCAGTTTACAAAGGAAACTCTGTCGGATTTGAGTTTCTTTATAGACTAATGGTAATGTCCCGTGTTTTAAGGTATGCAGCATTACAAAGTAGAAAAATAGCCATCGACCCATTAACAACATTTGCGAAAAAAGAGAAACTATCAACTTAGTATCCTATATATATATATATATATAAGTCCTTTTAAAAGTTGTGCGTGGCCCATTTAAAAACAATCCAAAAGCTTATTTTCGGTGCGATGATTTCTTTGGACATCATCGGTAATTAAACAAGAGTGATGCTAGAATGCCCGCACAAAGTGGGGGATCTACTTACCGCCCTCGGATTCACGGTGGCCCATGCTTTGAAGTTTGGGAATTACGAAACTCAAGGATGTGACGCAAATCACGAGAAAGTGATGGCCTTACGATTGGAGTGCGGGGCTAGAAAACCTCACAAAGTGCGGGCATTCTAGCATTATTCATTAAACAATTAATCCAATTTATACAATCTGGTAGAGATGATAGATATTAGACAGATGTGCACATGCTACAATGATATTAAAATCTTAAATATCATTAATTAAAACATACAGTAACAAACATATATCACACGGTGAATCCTTTGCAGCATTCAAATTTACATAAATACATACTCCAAAACACCCACACTTACAGGCAACATATAGACCTGCATGCATATACCCGTTTTATTTCTTGATTTGAAATCATACCTAGATTGCATTAGAAAAAAACCCCATGCACAATAGATCACGTACGTTTTTTTTTTTTTTTTTAAAAAACCTCGGCGGAGCGAGGGGGAATTTATTGATTACCAAAAAGCCCTAGTGGAGGGGGACATAAACCAAACCTCCCTAGGACCAGCTACAAACAGAAGCTACAAGAAGCCGGCAAAATTAAGCCTTCCTAAAATATGGGACCCCCAGTCTATCCAAGCGAGCGAGACCCACAATACGAGTTGGAAAATCAGACAGAAAAGTGTGATCAGTGC
>MVGT01003947.1:729938-745244 GCA_002174775.1 Macleaya cordata
TCTCGGCCATGGGTGCCCGAGATCCAACATTAAGACTCCTACATGCGTGGCCGAGTCTCCTTGTTGGGTCTCAAGCTCTCTTGGACGAGACACCCATTTCATCGTTATATATTTTTTGTCTTCAGGAGGCTATCCTTATTATATATTTCATACCAAGCAGGTGATTTATGAATTTGACCGGGAATAACTACAAATGCGAATTTTCCCTGCATACAAAGCAGGGCCTATATTTCTGATTCTTTTGAGGTTGGTTGCTTAATGCTGATCCACCCGATGATTAAAAGTCTTCTTTATATGGAGAACCCGCCATAAGAAAACAGACAGTTTCTTAGGGATGAAGTCCGCCCAGAAGAACCGGGAAAAAGAGCAAATCGGAGCCAGCCTCCTGAGGTGGGACAAAGCAGACTTAACAGAGAAGGAACCATCAGGGTTAGGCGCCCAGAGACGCTCATCCGAGTCTGCCGTGAGGCGAGAGTCATAAAGGCTTTTGACCTTGTCTATACAGTCAGCGGGAAAATCGTTAATGATGAAGTCGACCCCTACTGCCTCCCGTAGGGTAATGTTGGGGAATGATGGTACCCTATTATAAATTTCAGCTAAAATCCCAGCATTGCTCCAGTTCTCGTACTAGAAACTCATATCGCCTTGGCCAACCTTCCACGCAGAATTCTTAGCAAGAATCGCACTAAGAGACGCACATTCTTTCAAAAATTTGGTTGCACTTTGAGGCGGAGTGTAGGCGGAGAGAGTCCTATTGTGGATGCCATATTTTCCCCTGATAAAGTTCGACCACACAGAGTTACTGGTCAAAGCATTCCAAAGGGCCTTCAGTCTGAAGCAGCGCCTCACATCCTCGATATTCCAAACCCCCAGGCCACCTTCCGACACCGGATTGCAAATACTGTTCCAGGAGACCCATTTGCGCTTAGGCTTGCCCTCATGAGAACCCCAGAAAAAGTTAGAGAACATCAGATTGGCCTTTTCAAGCACAATCTTGGGAACTGAGACGGCCGAGAGCAAATAAATTGCCATGCTGGAAAGCACATGTCTGATCATAATGAGCTTCCCCCCTGCGTGAGGAAGTTAGCTTTCCACCCTGCCAACTTGACTCTGATCTTAGTGAGGAGGTCATCAAAATACCGAATCTTAACTCGACCGTCGCAGATGGGAGCACCAAGGTAGATCATAACAGCAGATTTGCGTTGGTACCCCGTCAGGTGACTGATGGAGTTAACCAAACTGGCAGGCGACTTTGAGTACAGCATGAAAGAGCTTTTCTCAACATTGATCTTCTGCCCCGAGCAAGCACAGAATCTGTCAAGAAACCTCATGCAACCGAGAATCGAGGAAGTTCTCCCATTCAGGAAAATAATGGTGTCATCAGCGTAGAGAAGGTGAGTGACCGATGTGCAATTCCGCGGAGTATGGTAAGTGGCGATATCTTGGGAGCGGAAAGCCTCCGAGAGGCCCCGACTTAGGACTTCGGAGCACAAAATGAAGAGGATGGGAGAGAGCGGGTCTCCTTGTCTTAAACCTCTCGAGGCCTCAAAAAACCCGTCATAGACCCCCTGCATGACCACAGAATAGAAACACCCATAGACACAGGAAGCGATAAGAGCAATAACAGTGGGACAAAAACCAAACCTCTGGAGGACCGCCTTGAGGAAATCCCACTCCACCCGATCATAAGCTTTAGCCATATCCAATTTAAGAATCACGTTACCTCCAACAACCTTCTTCCCTAGGGAATGAGCCATCTCTTGAGTGGTGGCAATATTTTCTAAAATAGATCTCCCCTTGATAAAGGCCCCTTGTTCCATAGAGATCAGATGAGGGAGGAGCTGAGAAAGACGAGCACAAAGAATCTTGCTGAAGATCTTATACACGACGTTACAAAGGCTGATGGGCCGAAAGTCCGAGAAGTGAAGAGGGGTGTCCACCTTGGGAATGAGAGTGATGTAGTTAGATTTAAGAGACTTTGGCAAAGGGCCACCGCTGAAGAAATCACGGGCTGCGGCGATCACGTCCCATTTGACTACCTCCCACCCATTTTGAAAAAAAGCTGCCGAAAAACCGTCTGGACCCGGAGCGCTGTCTGCCGGAATGCTGAACACAGCTAACTTGATTTCCTCCTCATCAGGGCATTTGAGCAAGGCGACATTATCCTCCCTCGTGACCAAGGATGGGATAGTACGCATCAACTCCTCCTGAATAGAACATCCCTCAGAAGTAAGAATGGAGGAAAAATAGGAGATTGCCTCTTTGTGAAGCAGACTAATATCCTTAGACCAAACACCATTCGGTAGAACAAGACCAGAGATCATATTCCTGCAACGCCTAACCTTGGCTACCATGTGAAAAAATTTTGTGTTGTCATCTCCTTGTTCGAGCCACTGGATCCCAGATTTTTGCTTATAAAAGATAGATTCCTGAAGCACTGCCTGTTTGTGTAGAGCTTTGTATCTATTAAGATCAGTGCCCACATCATCCCTCCAACCGCTTTCCAAGGAGGCTTCTGCCGCAAGAATCTTGTCCTCAAGGTTACTTAGATTTTGATGCACATTACCAAAACTCTGGATATTCCAAGATTTCAACCGCATGCGAAAGATCTTCAGCTTGGTGACTAAAACCTGCATAGGATTACCCATAATCTCAGCCTTCCAGGAATCCCGAAGAAGGTCACTGTAAGACACATGGGTAACCCACATACGCTGAAACCGAAAAGGTGCGGGGCCCCGCTTGGTATAGCTATGCAGCATAACAATAAACGGAGAATGATCTGAGCAAATCCGAGCCTGGTGGTGTATCCTGACCTGAGGAAAGGTCTGAACCCAAAGACTGTTCGTAAAAACCCTGTCGAGTCTAGCCCAGATACGTCGGGTGCCCTGTTGATTGTTACACCACGTGTACTTCGAGCCGATGTAGCCCCCATCAACCAGCTCGTTGCCGTCAATAAAGTCATTGAATTCACCCATATGAGGGCCAGATCCGGTTCTTCCACCTAACCTCTCATCCATGCTCGAGACCACGTTAAAGTCACCCCCCAAGATCCAAGGACTGCTGATGCCCACGCCAATGGCGGAAAGATCCGCCCATAAAGAACGGCGAACAGTGCCATCACAGCTGGCGTAGATGAAGGTGGCAAAGAATTCAATCCTCAACGGAATATAGACAACTTTGGTATGAATGAGTTGCGAGGTCATGGACAAAGTAGAGATCGAATACTTATCGTTCCATAGAACCCAAACCTTACCCACAGCCAGAGTTATGGGTGAAATTGGATAGCGCCAGAGAGGTTGCAACCTTAACCAATCGATCCTGGTGAATCATGGGTTCAGACAACATAACCACACTTGCTTTATGCTCACGGGTGAGCAGGCGGAGATGACGGATGGAACTTTTATTACCCACCCCCCGAATGTTCCACAGAAGGAAAGGATCAATTGTCATAGCACTCAGACAGAGAACGAGAACGAGTTCTGGGGGCACCGGTCCGGTCGGAAGCCATGTAGTCCTTCCGGGATCTAATATTTCCTTTCTTCTTCTTCTTACTGCCCAACTTGATATTCGAGTCAGAGCCATAGTGAACAATAGCCAACTCAGAAGATGTCCGACCGTCATCCCCATCAACTGACCGTTCCGACTCTGAGTGATCCTCCCCCTCAAATAAGACCCCTTGGTTAGACCACTTCCTGACTTCCATGCCACACACATTTTCTGTGAGGTGGAGCAGATTCATATTAATAATAGCTGAATCGTTCTCACGATTATTGTCCCTAAGGGTCGCATGATCAACATAAGGGTCCCCCACCACTTCCACAGAGGGCCCATCATCACCTGCACTGTTGCTGCGCACAGAGTTACTCCTGCCACCTTTGCCTAGATTGATGATATCGAGCTGGTCCAGGACTTTGTCAGTTGAATGGGTCGAAAGGTTGCCTCCCACTAATGTCGGGCCAGACAGTAGAATAGGTTGTGGTGTGTTATCATTAATTAAACTAACGATTTGCGTCTCCTCATTAGCAATTGTCGGCTGCATCCCTGTCATTGTCTGACATCCATTACCATGTGCGTTGTTCCCTTTAATATTAAATAAAGTGCTGATCGAACTATCCACAGCTGTGGCCGACATGGCCAAAGTGCCTTGCAGACCACCATGAATAAAAAATTCAGGGCCAGTTTGATGCAGCCTTTCCTCAATATTCAATTCGACTGGTGAGCTGTCTGAAACAGCCGGCAACACGTCGCCAGCGTCAACAATCTGAAGCGAGTTACCCGGCAACACGTCGCCGGCATCAACGGTCAGAAGCGCGTTACCTTCTTCAAAATTGATAACTTCAGCAATAACGCTGTTATTGGCCTGGTCTTCCACCGACGATGATTCTGGAACATACAGGATTGAGAATCTAGATAAAACGACATTGGTCTGGGGGGGTTGTGGGGTACGCGTAGCCTTCTTGCGCGTTACCTGTTCCCAACCAACATCAGTGTGGCCGGTAGGGATAGTGTTGGTTGGAGTGGTAGATTGATGTTTTTGCACCCATTTCTGGGTAATTTTGCCAATTCTTGACGAGGGACATCGTGAAGTAGGGTGACCAAAAGTTTTGCACGATGAGCATTTCTGAGGTTTCCACGAGTATTCAGCACTGACGTTAACTTTCCGGCAACCATCAACAAGTACCGGAATAACATCTAACAAGATATCATCCACGGAAACTTCGACGCAAACACGGGCAAAATAGCGCCGCTCACCAGAAGCCGTGACACTATCCATCATGATTGGCTTACCTATGGCACTGGCAATTGAACTTAAACCCTTAGAGTTCCATATGTGTAAGGGAACATTCTTGAAGCAAACCCAGATGGGTATGGTATTCAGGACAGTAATTTCGTGTTCCAAAAATGGCTGCCATGGCCGCACGATAAACAAACGATTCGCAATGTATACAGGACCATGTTCCAGTGCAGTTTGACGATCTTCATCACATGAAAACTTAAAAACGAAGGCAGATTGACCATGGATAGTGAGCGAGAAATCACCTCTTAAACCCCATACCTTCACCAGCGAGTCTCTAACCAAAGTGAAAGGTAGACGGCAGCCAACAAAGGATCCGATTACTAGCTCCTCACATGTTCGTATTTGCTCATTGTAATCCTCCGTTGATATGGTAACCGTTAGCTGACCATCAACAGCAGTTGGGGGAATGTAGCTCAGCGCCACCAACGAAGATAGTCGCTTGGAAGAGGCAAAAAGTGATACCCAAGGAACGCAAGGGTTGGACTGATCCCTGCTAGAGGACGAGGAACTAGTAGCATTGGCAGCTTCAGTAACAGGTGTTCCTCTACTCTCGATTGGTAACCCTATCATCCGAGGATGAGATGATAGGGGTGGTGCAGAGCCGTCCGGTGGTTCACCCATCTCCTCTCTCTCTCTCTCTCACTCTCTCTCTCTCTCTCTCTCTCTCTCTCTCTCCTACTTTTCTTTGGAACTCACTTTAATTAAATTTCCGATCACGTACGTTCTTACTAATGGCTCTGGCTATGGGCGCCATGGCCGTGTCCGTGGCCACAATCAGCAGCTGCTTTTTTCTGATCTAGAACATATTTTGATACGGCTCCGGCCAGGCCAACCAGTTTGGCAACGCTGATAAGAGAAGAAACATGGTTGGCGAATTCATCCTTGATTTCATAAGTAGTCATGGATCTGATGATGCATGAATCACAACCTTTCTCTAGGATTTGGAAGCTGTCCATGTAAAACGTACATCCCATTTCCAAGTATCCTCCTTCGATCTGTAACGCTTCCTTCAGACGCTTGTGATGATCGATCGTCACAAATTTCTCCTTGTACGTATGTGGCACAAATCCTGATACACGGCACACATGTTTCTTACATCATCGATCGATCGATCAATCATACGATTATATAGACATATGGGTTAATTCTGATAAAAAAAAATAAATATAACTAAACGTGGAATTTAATTATACTTTTAACCACAGGGCTGCAGATGACTGTAGTTTACAAAATTTTTAACCACACTTTAAAACCGTGGTGTAAGGTTTTTTTTTTTTTTCTCTAGTGAATGCAATTTTACTAATTAATTGTACTGTAATGCAAGGTAACATGATCTGAAAAATTGAGATAATTAGTGCGTACCTGGAGCATATACGAGGTGAAGAACAGTACCAAGATGACCATCGCCTTCTACAACTTCTATATTCTCCACAACACCCGGAAGTAATTCAGCGATGAGCTTCGGGAAGGTAGGGGAGCTATAAACTGCCCAGACATCGTCGGCGGAGGCCGCAACCTCGATCTCGTTTGCAAGCTCGAACTTCATGTTCTTAATTTCTATAACTAAACCTTGAGGCCGATTATTTGAACCAGCTAATCTGATAATCTATATATATATCCGAGGATTTTGGGTTTCTTGATGAGTTGATGCGCTTATTCCATTCCTATAACTTCATTATTAACAGGACTAGGCTATATTTCTAAGAGTCCGGATTGGCTTACAGCCTTAAATATACATGCTGTGTGTACAAGCTCTTGTGGGGCCCACGTGAGGTCGATCTAAGGGCTGAGATTTTGTAGGGATGTTCTCCTCACCATGTAGATCAACTTCACAAAAAATCAGTTTATTTTAAAACTTCTAACCCCATCAAATATTGACTCTTTTTCTCATCGTTTATTTTTCACCGTTAATTTTTACACAACTTCCGATCAATTTTTTATGGGACTATAAGTTTTAGAATGTGTTGATTTTTGGTGAAAATAATCTACATGGTGAGAATAACATCGCTAAAAAATATCAGCCTTTAGATCGACCTCACGTGGGCCTCACAAGAGCCTGTATACACAGCCTCTATATTTAAGGTTGTAAGTCGATTCCGACTCTATTTCTAAAAGTAGTAATGCTTAAAGTCGGCCAGATTAATTATTTTTATATATATATTTTTATTGATATCCGGCTGTCTAGATGATGGATATTTTATTATGTATTAGAGCATCCACAGTCGTCATTGTGTAAAATGGTTGTGTAAATGCTAAAAATACACAATATGAGATAAATACAAAATTGAATTCACAATGCATAATTTGTAGTGTTTGTGTATTTGTAAAAAAAAATTACTAAAAAATAACAAAAAGAAAAGTTAAAAAAAAAATACATTTTAATATTTGTGCTGGGCGGACTTTGAGAGTCCGCCCAGCACAAATTCTATTAATGGTTATGTTGGGCGGACTTTTAGAGTCCGCCCAACACATTAATCAAATTTTTTTTTTAATATTTTTTAAAAAGTTTCTCTTTCAAGCTACCTTTCAAACCACGCCCCATTTCAAGCGGTCTTTCAAACTGCGCCCCATTTCAAGCGGGTTCTCAAACATCGCCTGATGATTAGCGGGCTTTCAAAATCCGCCTGTCTAAATTTGTAAATCTTTTTACATATTGTGTATTATTACACAACTCTCTCTCTCCTGCTAGTGTATTTATACACTTTTAGACAACCCATTGTGGATTCATTTTTTACCAAATTTTCTATTTATACCCTGCAGTGTGGATGCTCTTAATTCATTTGTCAATGACATTATTAATGAAAAAAATCGTTAATAGCTGCATTTTTTTAATTCTTTATTTTTTGGGTGTAGTAAAAAATCTAACAATTGAGAAAATTAACTTATCTTTAAATTTAAAACGTTAATTATGACATGGCTGTTAAATTTTTTAGATTTAGTTAGGGTCAACCTGCTTAAAAATAATAAATTAGATTGTTGGTTGAATGAAGGAGGGCAATTTGGAGATAAAAAAAATCTAAGGGTAGTATTTGTAGCGGAGTTGAAGAAAAAAGGTTTGTGTAGGGTTCTCCAAAGTTAAAGATAGCAAATGACAATTGTAATAAAATTGCAATTTTAGGGTCCTTGAGTACAAGACTTAATTAAAGACTGTTGTTATTGACACTTAAGTTTTTCATAGGTTGTGGCCTAGATTTGTTTAATTTTAGTTAACTTAATATAAAATTAATTTTTATCGGGGTTGCTTTCTTTTTTATTTTATTTTAAACTATTTTTCAATACATTAACAATTAAAAAAAGTTATTAGGACTTGAAAAATTAGGTTAAAGAGAGTGGGAAAACCGACTCTACCTTCAACGGATTCATTCGCTCCATCATCAATGAACTTTTCGTTGTTGATTTGGCCTCAAGCATCCGAGCATTAAATCCTTTATGCAGTAGGTTTATTTTGCATATATTTTCATGGATGATGATTCTATTTCTAATAAAACTCCATTAATGAGAGATTTATAAAAAAAAAAAACTCAATTGATGATGTGATTGGGTCTTCAAATCCTATAAAGGATTCTCAATCACATAATTCGAACATCTTCTTACAATCCTTTTCGTTTTTTATTATAAAAAAATTAAAAATTAGATCGAAATCTGGCTCAAGAACATTTCTCGGCTACACAGAGGTTAGCCTTAGTGGGGATCTCGGCCATGGGTGCCCGAGATCCAACATTAAGACTCCTACATGCGTGGCCGAGTCTCCTTGTTGGGTCTCAAGCTCTCTTGGACGAGACACCCATTTCATCGTTATATATTTTTTGTCTTCAGGAGGCTATCCTTATTATATATTTCATACCAAGCAGGTGATTTATGAATTTGACCGGGAATAACTACAAATGCGAATTTTCCCTGCATACAAAGCAGGGCCTATATTTCTGATTCTTTTGAGGTTGGTTGCTTAATGCTGATCCACCCGATGATTAAAAGTCTTCTTTAGACAACACCAAAATGAAAAGAATAAAATAAAAAAAATAAAACTCACTTACAAATTGTATGTATATCAAGTGTATCTGTTTATCAAACAAACAGATACTACAATTGATCTTTGCCAAAATTCTAAGAAATCTAAACAAATGTATCTATTATTTTACAACCCCGTAATATAGGATCCATTTTTGAAGTGTTAATTAACTCTAACAACTTGCATTCATTTTGTGTTGAACTCGCCGTTGTTGATGATTTAAACTAGGCTCCATATATCATTTGATGCCTTGTGTCATGTTTAGTAAAGTTGAGAGTTTCACCAAGCCTGCAGGGGGAGAAGCATCCTACAAACAATTAATATGAACACAAATAACATTAGCCATCAAGAAATCGAGTTGAAGACAATATATAACCAGTTAAAAGGAAAAAAAACATACCCAATCATAGTAATTACAGGTCACAACCCATATTATACATAGTAGCTAAACATCTACTAGTTTTAGGAACATGCTTGAAACTAAATAAACTCAATGCAGTTTTCTATCATTGTTCTCTCTCTCTCTCTAACTCTTATAATTTGTGAGCCACATTTACAATCGCTGTAAAAAGGAAATTAAAGTGTATTTGGGCATAGTTTTGTTAGTTGATACTCAAAAAAGAGTTTTGATTTTTTTTTTTTTTTTTTTGATCAGTTTTTGAATTGGTCGGTAATAGACTTCAAAGAATTTTAAAGAAGTAAAATCCAACAAAAACTAGCCAAAATTTGAGATAAATGAATGAAAACGAGCTCTCACACTTCTTCGTCAGACAGTGGAGGCAGACGTGGATTTTTTAGCTTCTCCTCGGCCATCGCACGTCTTCTTCATTGTAGCTTCTCAATAGCAAAAGAAATCAGTCGATTTCTACAAGAGACGGTCTAACGAATGATGTTTGTTGAAAAGGTTCTCAACGAATGATTTCAGAACTCATTTTTGTCCCCGAGATCGAATTGGAAAATGGAAACATTTGTACAAGTTATATGTTTCATCCTAGAAATGAGTACTTAAATGACTCAAAAACGTGATAAATAATTGATTTTTAATGTAAATCCATAAAATACGTACACTTGTTTGCACTCCAAAAGAAATTGTATTGCTGAATTATTAAAAATAAATATACTTATTTCGTGGAACACATTTATTTGCAATCAAATATATATAGCCTAAGAGAATAAAAGAATGCACCTAGTAATGTTATATGTACTAAACAATATTTGAGGACATAATTTTGCATGAGATTGGCTGGTGTGTATACTTTGTGCAAATATATTGAGTGCTATCTTGTATACCCATTCTAAACTCGTGACATCTTGGTTTCATAAAAAGTGTGATATTCCCGTCAACGTTAGTGTGGCAGAAAATCTTAGATCTTCTGGGCATTGTCGTCACGCATACATACAGAGAGAGAACTAAACACTACTTTAGCCGATTGAATTTATGGCATCCATGCATGGGTATTAATTAGACAATTGACAACGTCTCCTTTACGGATTTCCCGCCTTGTTGGCGTTGCTCGTCTTGATAGAAGGGGGTTTCGTACAGTGGCGGAGCCAAGAATTTTTTTTAGGTGGGGCACTTGGAGAACAACAAATTAATTTTTTTTAATCAACTTATTAACAAAATTTTCAATTGAGGCGTTAGAAAACAAATTTTTTAAAAAAATTAGGTTAACTAAGGGGGTGTTTATTTTCTTGCCACTTATTACTACTAATTAGTAGTAAGCCCACACAAAATGTTCTTTGTTTTTCACCACCAATAAGTAACTTAAGGGTTTTGAAGCCCATAATTTACTAGTGGTGAAAAACAAAGAGTATTTTGTGCCCATAAAATTATAAAATTAATATATATGAGTTAGGATTAGGAGACATGTTATAAATATGGTCTATGCGGGGCCCACATGAAGATGATCTGACAGTGCGAGGATGATTTACTTGCCAATTAGATCATCTTTGTACAAAAATTATCCTATTCTAAAACTTATAGGAATTGGTTTGATGTTAATTGTAAAAATAGATAACTTGGTGAGGGTGATCTTATCCTATTCTAAAACTTCTAGGAATTGGTTTGATGTTAATTGTAAAAATAGACAACTTGGTGAGGGTGATCTACACGGGGAGTAAATTATTATCACAAAAAAATAACTCTTAGATCACCTCTACGTGGGCCTTGTAAAGATGTCTGCTATCCTAACTATATTTTTTGGATTAAGTGGGGCACTTTTAAAATATTTTGATATTATATAACAGGGTTTTTGAAAACTTGGGTGGGGCACTTGCCCCACCCAAGTGCTACATGGCTCCGCCCCTGGTTTCGTATGTGTTTGGTGCAAGTAGTTTTCTTCGGGTAGTTTTTATTGTGTTTTCCTCCTTGTCTCCCTTTTTCATAGGTAAGTCTGGGGGTTTCGCTCCTTCCATCTTGTATTATTTGTTCTAAGCTATGGCCCTTCTTCTTTCAAAAAATAATTCCTCCTCGCTCCGTCGAGGTTTAAAAAGAAAAAATAATCTTGTAAACCCGTTAATAAAGAAGGGTGTTAGGTTACTGCCCTTGTTTTTTTCTTTTGAGTCCAATGTTCCTGCCCTTCTTGTTGGACATCTTTTTTAAGTGATGGCCGGGGACACAAATGAGTACAGAATTTATCTAGTTTCTGATACAACAACATCTCAATTAACATGTTTGAAACAAAATTTTAAATGTGAGGGCGGCCACATTTAAAATATATAATAGGTGTTGTGTCCTCACCTCTTTCTTTTTCTTTTCTTTTTTTCTTTTATATTTTGTCGGAAAAGAATTATAATACATACATATGAAACAAAAATACAAATGTACAAAATACAAATGAAGAAAAAGAAATAACTATTAAAAAATAGACTCCCACGAATAATGTATGACTACCAAGGGGACATCTCAATTAAGTTGGCACCCCTAAAGTAGAGATTCAAAATGAGTGAAGATAACAAGTCAAGAAAATAGTGTATCCCAGGAAAAAATTAGTTGGCTCAAGTGATACCGAAAGTCTGCAAAAGCTACTAAACCCCAAAACTTAAGGAGGGATTTGATTTCTACGCTCACTTGGAAGGAAGAGAGTTCTTTGTTGTTGAATGTGGCCTTCGATTTCTCTCTAACCAAATTGACCAAAAGAGGGCGCACGGATGGGATAAATGACTAAATATCTTTCCCTGGGACTCGAGGCCCTTTGAATGATCATGAAAAAGAAAGTGCAGCTAGCCATCAAAAATATCTCTAGTTGTACCCCACAGAAACATGAATGATTTGATATTTCGAATGGTATCAGCAATAGAGCTCTCTTTAAGCCATATCACATGGTTACATTTCAAGAAATGAAATTTTGTGAGGTTGTTCTTCTTACTATGCAGATCATCTAAAAAAAATCCGCACATTCTAAAACTTCTAACCCCTATCAAAAGTTGATTGGAAGTTAATTGAAAATTAACAGTGAAAAATGAACGGTGAAGAAAAGAGTCAAATTATTCATGGGGTTAGAAGTTTTAGAATTGGCGGATTTTTTGTGATGATGAGGAGAACAACTTCACAAAATTTCAACTCTTGCAATGTAACCATGTGAGCCCCCACAGTCCGGTGTTACCAACTGATGTTCAAATAGCAAAATCCTTTGGTGGCTGCATACCTCTAGTGAACGGGAAGCATGATGTGGGCAATTGTTTCTTCATTTAGGCCACAGAGATAACATCAATTTGGGAGGACGAAACCCCTCTTTTTCAAATTACCATAAATACATACTTTAAAACACACTCACAGGCATATATATATATAATCCGGATCAGAGTACAGTGTTATTTGTACATTTTATATGTACAGTGGCATGTGGGGCCCACATGCTGTTGATCTAAGGGCTGATATTTTTTGATAATGTTCTCTTCACCTTGTAGATCATCCTCACAAAAAATCAAATCATTCTAAAACTGGTAGTCCCATTAGAAATTAACTTTTTTTTCTCATTGTTCATTGTTCACCGTTAATTTTTAATCAACTTCCCATTAATTTTTGATGAGTTTAATAATTTTAGAATGATATGATTTCTGGTGAGAATGTTCTACTCATCTTGTAGATCATTCTCACAAAAAATTAGCCATTGGTTCCTCATCATGTGGGCCCCACAACTAGTGTAAAAATAACGATGTATAAATAAGGTTGTACACGGATCCGTTCTCTCTCTCTCTATATATATATTCAGTAACCATGCAGGTACCTAGAGATTACGTCGAGAAAAACCCCACATATGCATGATCGATCGATCACATACGTTCTTAGTAATTAATGGCTGTGGCTGTGGCCACAATCAACAGCCACTTTTTTTTTTCTGATCTTGAACATATTTTGAGACAGCTCTGACCAGGCCAACCAGTTTGGCAATGCTGATAAGAGATGAAACATGGTTGGCGAGTTCATCCTTGACTTCATAAGTAGTCGTGGATCTGATGATGCATGAATCACAATCTTTCTCTAGGATTTGGAAACTGTCCATGTAAAATGTACATCCCATCTCCAAGTATCCTCCTTCGACCTGTAACGCTTCCTTCAGATGCTTGTGATGATCGATCGTCACAAATTTCTCCTTGTACGTATGTGGCACAAGTCCTAATACAAAGTACACATGTTTCTTACACTATCGATCGATCATCCAATTATATAGAAATCGATTAGACATATGGGCTCGCCTTTTTCAACTTCTATATTCTCCACAACACCCAGCTGAAGTAATTCAACCATGAGCTCTGGGAAGTTAGGGTAGCTATAAACTGCCCAGACATCCTCGGCGGAGCCGCCACTTCCAACTCGTTCGCAAGCTCGAACTTCATGTTGTTGAGAATAGTCCCACATGGGATATGAGAGCCTAGCAAAATTAATATATAATGATCCTGGGTCACACCACTCATAGCCAATTAGTTTTGAGTTGGAAGCCCACAAACTTAATATGGTATCAGAGCGCAGGCCTACACGTAATAGGCCCAACGGCCACTCGTGCTCCACGTCACCCAAAAAGAGTTCCACGTGTTAGGCTCAAAAGAACGCCACACGTGAGGGGGCGTATTGAGAATAGTCCCACATGGGATATGAGAGCCTAGCAAAATTAATATATAATGATCCTGGGTCACACCACTCATAGCCAATTGGTTTTGAGTTGGAAGCCTACAAACTTAATACATGTTCTTAGTTTCTATCCCTAAACCTAGATGACAACTTATATATTGAACTAACTATAATTTGATGGTCTCTGGCTAACCTAGCTGAGGATTTAGGGTTTGTTGATGACTTGATATGCTTGTTCCGTTCCTGTATTTGCATTATTTATAGTACTATGTTGTATTTCTACAAATAGTACTACTTGCAAGTTGGTCAAATTAATTATTATTATTATTCTTATTTTAATCGTAGTTGGATTCTAGATAATAAATATTTTATTATATATTGATTTATGAGTTAGGTTTTCCATACAAGCTTATTTATACAACGGGGTTAAATGGTTTTTGTGGGCCTATCAAAAGTTTGTGGGCCTATCAAAAAATTGTTTCTTAAGTTACCTCCATTTGAGCCCACCAAAAACTTTGTAATCACATTGCATGAATAAGCTTGAATGGGGGTCTAACTCTTGATTTCTAAGTGCAATAATTGGAAAAAATAATAAAGTTAATAGCTGCAATTGAAAATATACTTATAAAACAAGAAAAATCATGTATTCGGATCCGTAGGCCCAAATGTAATTATTGCTCATGTGCATTCTTTTTGGGAAATAGCCCCAAATAACCCATTTTGGGGTTGATTGGAAAATTTTAACCTATTTCCTAAAAAAAGATCATTATAACCCATTTTCTACTTAAAATGACTGTTTTACCCTCTTATTTATAGATGGGGGTTCAAGTAAAGAGTTTAAGCTTCCTACCATCCTTGTTCGTCATTTTGAAGAGATACACCATCCACCTACCAAACTTGAACCCCCCAAAGAGAGACAACTTCCACCTGCCATCCTTCGTTTTCGCCATTGATGCCGCCGACGCCTTTTGGAGATCTTTCATTCTCAACATATATCATTCCATCTCTAGTAAATCTTAGGTAAGTTCAAGTTTGGGGGTTCAAGTTGGGGTTTCAAGTTTGGGGGTTCAAGTTGGGGTTTCAAGTTTGGGGGTTCAAGTTGCCCTAACATACAAAATCAAATAATGAAGATTTGGGTTCAAGTTTGAGGGTTCAAGTTTCGGGGTTCAAGTTTGAGGGTTCAAGTTTCGGGGTTCAAGTTTGGGGGTTCAAGTTCGGGGTTCAAGTTTTGGGTTCAAGTTGCCCTAACTTACAAAGTCTAACAAAAATAACAAAACTAACTAATAATCTGTTAAAAATTTAGAGCATCATAAAAAATATTGGGTTCACATCAATTGTTCAAGTTGGGGTTTCAAGTTGAGGATTCAAGTTAGGGGTTCAAGTTAGGGGTTCGAGTTGGTGGTTCAAGTTGAGGGTTCAAGTTGGGGG
>MVGT01003947.1:746546-770532 GCA_002174775.1 Macleaya cordata
GGGGGGTTCAAGTTTGGGGGGTTCAAGTTCGGGGTTCAAGTTTTGGGTTCAAGTTGTTGTTCAAAACATAAACACATCAAACACAAATACATTATTTAAACTTAGAATGCCATACAAACAAATAAATAATCTAAAAATTACATCAACATTCAAATAATTTTTCTAAAAAGCTATTGAGGCATTTTATCAAACATAAAGACTACAAGTTAGCTAACATTCAATAACTTTAGATTTAAGCGTTTTCATTATCAACAATCAAACTAACAACTCAAATTCATGATACTAACCTATTTCTTAGTTGAAACTAACCAAAAATAGGAGACTTGGGCCGAAATTCGTTCTCCTTCCTCCTTATTTGTTTCTTCTTTTTTAAAAGATAGATGATAAACATAGAGATTTTGAGTGAGGAAGAGACCAAAAGAGTTGTGAGATAACAAGAGGGAGTGAGAATGGATAGGGGTGGGTTCAAGTTGGGTTCGAGTTGGGTTCGAGTTGAGGGTTCAAGTTGGGTTCAAGTTGGGTTCGAGTTGAGGGGTTCAAGTTGGGTTCAAGTTGGAGATTTTTGCTAGGGTTCAAGTTGGGTTCGAGTTGGGGTTCTAGCTAGGCTTCAAACTTGAATCCTTTTATAAATAAGAGGGTAAAACAGTCATTTTAAGTGGGAAATAGGTTATAATGATCCTTTTTTATGAAATAGGTTAAAATTTTCCAATCAACCCCAAAATGGGCTATTTGGGGCTATTTCCCATTCTTTTTCTATGAGAATATGATCTTCATATTGGCGAGTACCAATAAAGTTTGGGCATTACTACACGGACACCAGATTTTGACATCAAAGATCACATCTGCTTACTTTATTGATTGGAAATCAATCATAACAGTTTTTGAAAAAATATTAAGGACACATGCTTGGATACATTGGCTTGAGGGTGGTGATGATCCAAGAGTTGAGTTTTGTGTAGATGGTCCCCTCACATCATAAAGATCATCCTCATAAAAAATTAGTATGTTCTATAATTTTCGACTCCATGTGTCAGTCGGTTGTTCTTACCCTCTAAAGGATTCTGTTATCGGGACATCAAAAATCTGACACCAAGTATGTGGGGGCACACTTGAATACGATCCAAATGCTGATTTTTTGTGAGGATGCTCTCCTCAGTCCCTACCATGTAGATCATCCTCACAAAAATTCATTTTATTTTAGAATTTTTAACTCCATCAAAAATAAAATCAACGGTAAAGAAAAGATTTAACTTTTTTATGGATAATTTTTTATAAGAGTGATCTGTGTTGAGAACATATATACTCACTAAAAATTAGCACTTAGATGGTATCCAAGTAGATCCCTCGATTTGGGTGTCCAAATAACAAATCCTAAACCCTAAAGCCCTGCTTAGTACACCGTGAATATTCACAAATACGAAAATTCACGGTTCATCATGTATTTGTAGGTGATTGATTAAAGCATCTAATAGTAAATATTTGGTGCAATTTGCAGTGGGCTTACAAAATAAATAATATAAATTTATTTATTTATTTATTAATAATTTATAAAATTTTAATTAGTACCTACAAGAACTATGAAGGCAAATTGATATGTCTGGTTAGGTTGCAATGAACTTATCTTTTATAGGCACTAGTGATGCTAGAATGCTCGTACTTTTTGAGGGATTTACATCAACGGAGGTTCATGCCTTAAAGTTTGGGAAAGACAAAACTTAAGGATGTGATTCAAATCACGAAGCGATAATGGCCTTACGATGGGAATGGGGAAGAGAATCCCACCCAAAGTGGGTACATTATAGCATTAGACAATTTGCTTTGCTTTGTATAAGGGCCTATGCCTTCCTGCTTATGTACGGTTCTGACGACCAGCTAGCTTTCTCACTTTTTTTTCTTAAGATAAATGATAATAAAAGGGGTGCTGCCCCGCGGGCATACGTCAATATATAATGGTTGAATTACGTAATCAATCAATACACGGGATTAGGTGAATGAAGGAATATAAACCACCATTTATTGATTCTTCCTCTATTATTAAAGAGAGAAGAGTTATATTTCTATTATCTATTATCTATTCTAATATACTTTAAGAAAAGTTTTGGGTTAATAAAATTCTCTCTTAGGTGTGGGTTAAAAAAACTTACATTATAAACATATAACCCAATCTATTATTTATTATTGGATTAACAAAAGTCTCTTTCTTAAATGTGGGTTAAAAAATCCTACATTATAAATATAAATTCAAATTCTAAAACAACTAAATTTTCTAATTATCTAATAAAAAAATTCAATATTTTTTTAAAAAAAGATATTGGAGCTAGTAATATACTATATGAGAAGTCGTGAGTTAACAAAACCCCTTTTTTTTAGGTGTAGGTTAAAAAAACCTACATTATAAACATATAGCTCAATCTATTATGTATTATTAGATTAACAAAATCATCTCTCTTAGGTGTGGGTTAAAAAAACCTACATTATAAACATATGGCATTATCTAAAATAGCTAAATTTTTTAATTATCTAATAAAAAATGTAATTTTTTTTAAAAAAAGCCCCAGTGCCTTGCACGAGATATAGAGATATAGAGGCTAGTATATATATACACACACGTGAGAAGACCGGCTTACCTTTCAAACAAAACATCTTTTGCTACAGCTAGTCGGACTTGGACTTTAGTAAGAAAGAACTTTTGTTAGGATGGGACTTCGCATATGCGTGTAGTTGGTCGGAGCTTAGATGCTTCTTTAGAGAAAGAAGTTTATAGACAGAATGGAATGTCTGATATTATGTCAGCTTGGCTTGGCATATATTTATGTACGTAGGTTTTGCAGGGGCGATGTCATGATCGATGATTTACGCAAATCTTGATGCATAGTTAACAAATTAATATGATTTTAATTTAACTAGTTTTCACCAAATCTCTAGTTCCAACAAAATTCCTACTTAAAATCTTTCATCCATAAAAACCATAAAATTTTTTTGTTGAAACCATATAATATACGACAGAATTGTCCATGCCAAAGTTCTAACGCAACAATTATGCAATTCAAAGGTATTGCCGGATTTATCTCTGTTGAAGGCACTAGTTAACTGTTCTTTATACTATATGACAATGTTCGCATGCAGTTAAATATAACATATGATAAAAGGTGATTGATTTTTTGAACTTTGGTGCTATTTATTCAGATGGTGTTATATTATGGCTAGAATCAGACATCTTAAAATTGCGGTACTATTAATGTATATATTTTGAAAATTAAGGTTTTTTTTTTTTTTTTTTTTGTCAAACATTATTTGACCTTAACTTGAATGTGCCAATCCCTTAGGTTACTTACATAACGATGACCTATTCAAATACTGAAGTATATATATATATATATATCAATATTGTTTAATATTATCTCAAATATTAATAAACCACATATAGTACGTCGACACACTTACGTACGTACAAATACTACAATAAAAAAAACCAAATAGTCAACAGACATTTAGTCATGCCGGCCCATTTTGTTTTTTTTTGAACATATAGTCGTCATGATACGATTGTGACCGCGTGATGATCATGATCGAGGGTCCAGATTGCATCAACAAGATCACCTTGCGCAATTAATCACTCTATGTACAAACTCTTGATCTACGGTCACGAAGCTCACGACCCCGTCTTTAACAAGTTCCCCATGCCTTGGAAGGGCTAATTTTGCAATACAATCTTCACTCTTATTGATCAAAAAATGAAAAACAATGGCAATGTTCATGTCCATGCTTCTTAGGCGGGTTGCCATCGCAACCATTAGAAATCTTAATAGCGGCTTTTTTCTGATCTAGAACATATTTTGAGATAGCTCGAGCCATGTCAACAAGTGAATCGACGCTAATAAAACGAGAAACATTTGAAGCGAGCTCATCCTTGATTTCGTACTTACTGATTGATTTGATGATACATGAATCACAACTTTTGTCTAGGATTTGGAAACTGTCCATGTAAAATGTACATCCCATCTCCAAGTATCCTCCTTCAATCTGCCGTACCTCCTTCAGACGCTTACGGTTATCGAGCGTCACGAACTTCTCCTTGTAAGTAAGCGGCACCGATCCTGATCATAAATATCATATATACCCGTTTAATTAATCGATCTCTTATATAAGTACATATCCCTACAGGATTTTCTCCCTTAAATTTAAAAGTTTTATGTTTTTTTTTAGTTCCTTAAATGTTGTTCAAGTAAGCTAATTTTTTTTAATATGAATGTTATTTATACTATTTAAATTATATATAAAAGCTATTAACGAAGGCATTGATATTTAAAGTGATTATTATATATCGAGTGGAGATGATGTAGAGGAGTTCATAGAAGTAATTGAGAAATCCAAGCCTAAGCCCAAGTCCAAGTCCCAAAAGAAGTCTAAGAAGAAGAAGACAAAAAAGTAATAGTAGACAGGATTGAAATCAATCTCGGATTCCCAGTGTCAGAATCGCGTGAAATTCGCACGGTCACTTGGAAACGTCGAGATCTTCAAGATTCATGCTTTAGATTTTAATAATATTAACGAAGGCATTGATATTTAAAGTGATTATTAGATATGGAGTGGAGATCTTAAAAAGAGAAAAAAAAAAAAAAAAAAAAACTCATTCAAAAAACAGGACCCTAAAAGATAAAGGTATGAGCTGAATTTGGAGATGGAAGTTAATTAGGGACAGATTGACGCGTGGTCTCTGAATTGGTACACCACTACTTTTTGTGTATTTTCAAAGACCCTATGAATTAGCTAGCCACAAGGACTATATATATATAATCAAGTCCCCAAAATTCCATCCCCAAATTGTGTTTGCTATTTGGTAGGAGGCCCAATCTAATTGGTCCCTTCGCTCGTTTAGCACTCTGTAAAAAAGGGCCGGCTTGACGAAACAAGGTGCGAACAAGCAGCTATATATTTATGGACTGAACGGAAAAACAGAACTTAATTTAAGAAGAATATTAGTTACGTACGTACCAGGAGGATAAACAAGATGAAGAACGGTACCAACATGACCATCGCCTTCGACGACATCGATCCTCTCGAAAACACCGGGAAGTAATTCGACGATGAGCTTAGGGAGGTTAGGGGAGCTGTAGACTGCCCAGACATCGTCGGCCGAGGCCCCAACCACCTCGAACTCGTTAATAAGCTCGTACCTCATTTTCTTAATCTCTATCAGAGTCTGATTAATTAGCTATAGTCGTTGATCGAGGATCTTTTGATTTCTGAAATTTCTTGATGGGTTTGGTGCTTTACTACCTTTTCGTACTTTAATTAAATATGTATATTGAGCACCACTTGCATTAATTTTTTATTTTCTTTGATAAAGACTTGCATTAATATGTAATTGATCGGATTAACTAATTCCAATCCTAATAGCGCGGGTCCAATGACATGGATATATTGACATTATCATTACCCTTGAATCTAAGGTGTTTTTGTGAGGATGTTCTTCTCTTCGTGCATATTATTTTTATTAAAAATTAACTAATTTTAAAACTTATAACTCTATCATTCGTTAGTGCATCTTAATGGTAAAAATGAATGATTCAATTACCGTTAATTTTTGGTGATTAGATCTTTTTTTATTTTCATGTGGGTCTCACGTACATATATTGTAATCAAATAATGTAATGATGAGGTCAATATAATGATGTCTCTTGCGTAAATTGGCTTACGACGCTTGTGTGGAGATGATCTATGAGTTGATTTTATGGTTATTTTTTATCACCTTATATTTTAAAACTTCTAATAAAATTCATTGGAAGTAGTTGATTATTAACAGGATTTGAATTTTTTATTTTACTTAGCAACAAAAAGAATTTCATTAATATAACTATAAACAAATACACAAATCACCAATCAAGAGCGAAGCAAATCAACAGAATATGAATGCGCGCTTTTAAATAAAAAAAATCTATTAGTTTGCAACCAATTGATGATAAAGTAAGAAACTAAGAATAGGCTAATATTTTGGCAACCATGATCTACATGACTCTTGGTTTATAATGTTACTTTTTTTATTCATATGCATCTTATTCTTACACTCCTTTTTAAATATGATATCCTCTCGAAATGTAAAGAAAGAAGATATTGTTCTCAAAGTAATTAATTAGGTCAAACTAGTACGATAACCACATGGCCGCCATCATCCCCACCAAACCTCCTTCCTTACAACGTTAGGTTTATGTCTTACGGTACCTTTTTGACTAAAGTACTTATTCCATGTGGTAGGCCCGCCCTGAATTATGTGAGTGAGAAGCCCAATGAGCTACTATAGTCTGTTTGGACAAGGGATTTGGAGGAGGGATTTTGTGGGGACCAGGGATTTGGTGGAAAAATCATGTTATATTTTTCCTCAAAATCCCTGGTCCCCACAAAATCCCTTCCTAAAATCCCTTGTCCAAACAGACTATAGGTTTATTCCTTTCTTATAGAATACTGCCTCATCAAGCAAACATACGAGAATTTAAAGGGTGCAGGAGTTTCTTAAAATGTCGGAGGGATAGATGAGATGGAGGGGTGGACTAGATTATTTAAGTTAGTTGGGGGATGGATTTAATTTTACTTAGGGAATGGTCATCTAAAAATGAGTTGATATTTTTCAATTCAACACTAAAAAAAATCTCAATCCTAAAAAAAACCCACTATCCCCACCTCTAGCCACCACTACTCTAACGCCGACCACCACCACAACCACCACAACCTCCCACTACTACCACTTCTTTTTTTTTTCATCATAAAAAATTGAGTGATACTCTTATGAGGAGGCGGAGGGGGAAGCAAGTGCTTCTTCAACGAGGGCGTTGGCGACTTCATTACTAAGAGTGCGCGGCCATCTTTAGGATGAGTTGTCACTTGCCAATAATATATTTATCGCAGATCTGAGTGGACCCGTTGAGATCACTAATAATAGGATGAAGTATTGATTCTATTGAACCTAATTAAGAGTTCTGGAATATGTATGTTATTGGTATTTTGTGTATTGAATTTTTAGTAGTAATAATAGGATTTTGAGATGTCTTATCTTTTCTTGATATTTTCTGAAGAATGGAATTTCAGCGTAGCGTAATTTTAATTTCTTCGATTCTTGTTATGATAGAGGTAGGGTGTATTATTTAATTTTAGTGGGGTGAAGAGAGAAAATAAGTGTTATGTTAGTTTGCCGTAACACTACCCCTCTAGTAAAATTAAGTAATAATTTGGATGGAGGATTTTGGACTAAAAACTTATTTAACTTTTTCATCCCCCAAATATTTTGAAGAACTCCTTTAACAATACTCGAATTAAATTAATGGACTGCCTTCGAGGAATCCTTTGTGACAGCCTGATTCCATAAACCCGTAAGGGCAAGTCTAGTGGGAATATGAGATCCTTTAAATTTTTTCCCTTAAAAATCAAATTTTAAAGTTTAAGGATTTTAAGCCCACTGTGTTTGTGTTTAAAACATGCAGATATGTTGGGTTTATATTTAAAATTATTTTTTATTTAAAAATTAAAAATAAATAAAATGGTTGATCTTTTGCAATTGTTGTTGCTAGTGGACCTGAAGTGTAGAGTTGATGAAAGTTGATATCGGTGGTCAATCCTTCGACTTAGGCGGCTGGAGAAATATGAGGGTTTTGGATCGCAGACGTATCATGCCCTCAGATTTGATGCTTTAGAGATCCCAGTAAACTTACTCTTACGTCTAAGAATAGTACTAATTTTTGTTCTTATAGATTCAATTATTACTTAAACATAATTAATTGATTCTTTAATTCTACAAAAATACATAATTTACCATTAATTGAAATTATTAAACCAAACAGAGTACAGATAGTCGTCATGAAACAACGGTAACCATGATAATCAAGGGTTAGATTGCATTAAAAAGATCCATACCAACTCGTGATCAACGATCACATTCTTAACAATCACCATGCCCATACCCATCATCCCCATGCCCGTGCTCATCATGCCCATGCCCACCATGCCCAAACCCATCATGCCCATGACCATGTCCATCATGTCTATGCCAAAACCCATGCCCATGCCCATGCGCGTGCTTCATAGGGTTGTCTTCATCATCGCAATCATCATCATCATAAGAAGAACCGGTTTTTTTCTTATCAAGAACATATTTTGAGATGGCACGGGCCATGGTAACAAGTGAATCAACGCTAATCAAAGGAGAAACATCGGGGGCGCGCTCATCGTTGACTTCATATTTAGTGACGGATTTGATGGTGCATGAATCGCAATCTTTCTCTAGGATTTCGAAGCTGTCCATGTAAAATGTACATCCCATCTCCAAGTACCCTCCTTCAATCTGTTGTACCTCCTTCAGTCGCCTATGGTGATCAATCGTCACAAACTTCTCCTTGTAACTTAGCGGCACCGATCCTAATCATACAAACACAATATTTTCAATTTATCATCAATCGAATACAATTTTTTCAATTGCTTAGCATAAAAATTAAGGTTATGTAATGTTCGATACCTACCAGGAGGATATACAAGATGAAGAACGGTACCAAGACGACCATCGCCTTGTACGATTTCTATCCTGTCGAAAACACCGGGAAGTAATTCAACGACGAGTTTTGGGAGGGTCGGGGAGCTGTAGACTGCCCATATAGCGTCGGCAGGGGCGGCCACATCGAACTTGTTGATAAGCTCGTACCTCATTTTTCTTAACTAATGTCGATTAATTTCTTAATTAGATGGATTTGGTGCTTATTTTGTTTTCATACTTGCACTATTTATGAAGGACTAGGGGTGCTTGAAAATTGGAATTGGATTGGCCGAATTAAATTAATTCCTACCTTTATGGGTACTTTATTATACTTTGAATTAATTATGTACAGGTGCAACTGATAATGATGATTATAGGATTAGTATATTGAGATATTTCACATATATAAATCCTTTGTCCTCATTTTTTCGGTTCCTTTCGTGCTTTTTTTTTGGTTGCGGGTCTGATATATAAATTATCTACTATATCATTTTTGGTGACGATGTTCTTCTTATCATGTAGATGTTTCATACAAAAATTCAGTCCGTTCTCCTACCAAAAACGAAAAAAAAAATAATTCGGTCCGTTCTAAAATTTATAATCTCATAAAAAATTGATTGAAAATTAAACCGTCTATAATTCAATGCAAAATAATTTTCGGTATAGTTGATTTTTGTGCATCCCTCTCATAAATCTTTAGTAGTAGGAGGTTTTGGAATCAAAATTTCTCAGTCGTGGTATTGCCATTAAGCTTGTCCCATGTAATCTGCTAATAAATATATGTATGTTGTTATTGACGGTTTCTCTGTGCTCGTTGGTGGGCGTCTTTCCTATGTTCGTTGATAACGATGTTCTTGGTGGTTTCTCGTATAGGTACACCTTAATGTAATAATTTGGACAATAGTCCATTTAAAAAAAAAGTTTTAAATTAAACTAAATTTTTTAGAATATGGTGGTTAATATTATTATCACCAAAAATAACTGTTGAATAGTATCTAGAGCCCCACAAAAAAAATTCGTTAAGAGAAATAGAAGGGACAAGGAAAATGAGGACAGGCTTTGAACTCCTTGGTTCTTATCATGTTGAGACAGTTGAGTCATGCATCACAAGAGTCACAGGTGGAAAGTCACAAGTGGATTAAAGATGCTTTATTTTTTTTTGCTGTAAAATTACATCCATCCAATTAAAATGCAAGCACACAACTCGAGAAGTGGGTGCCCCAAATTAATTTATTCCTCTTTCATTAAAAAAAAGAAGAATAAATCAATTAAGATCAGACGACTGTTAAAGTAGGATCAAGATTATTAGAGGATCCTCGAATTAGTTAATTGATTAAAAAGATTATGTTAATTATATAAAGAAATAATTATTGTTAATTAACATTATGCCATGTTTTATACACGCCATAATTATTGATTAAATTCTAATTAGCCGGCGCCCTTTCCTTATGGCTTATCCATCTGTTCAAAGCCAAAGGCTCGTCCCTTCGCGTCGACAAGGAAACCGTGTATAATAACAGTACTATTAGGAGCTACTTTGGCTCTTGCTCAAAGAGACATTAAGAGAAGACTAAGTTGGGGTCCGCCCCGGGGGTTAGACCGCTTGGGTGTCTAAAATGGATTCTTCCTGGGTCGATGCCCGAGTGGTTAATGGGAAAAAGCCATAGGGGTGGGGGAGGAGACGATCCCATAGTGTGAAAATGTTCTCCTCATTGTATACATTGATAAGAATAGTTCCACATGAAATATGAGAGTCTAATAAACCTAAGGCTGTGTTCGATAGCAAGGAAATGTGTTCCATGGAAATAAGTTCATTTCCACCACTTCCGCGGAATTAATTCCTTGGGGGGGCCAAGGAAGCCTATTCCATGGAATTACATTAAAAACTAACTATTAGCCACGCTTTTAAGTAACTGGGCCCCCATTTCCGTGAAATTAAAAATATAAATAAACGGCGAAATTTGTATTGTTTCCGCGGAACTAACCCATTTCCATGGAATTCAAATGCTATCAAACACAGCCTAATATATAATGATCCTGTGCCACTCCATTTATTGTCAATTGGTTTTGAGCTGCAAGCCCACAAACTTAATATGGTATCAGGGCGCAGGCCAACACGTGATAGACTCAAACACCACACGTGCTCTCCATCACCCAAAATAGAGTTCCACGTATTAGGCGTAAAAGTCTCCATCACCCAAAATAGAGTTCCACGTATTAGGCGTAAAAGAACCCCACACGTCCACATGTGAGGAGGCATGATGAGAATAATCTCACATTGGATATGAGAGCCTAACAAACCTAATATATAATGATCATGGGCCACTCTACCTATTCTAAATCTTTTAACCCTTTTAAATCTACACATTTTACAATTATTTTTTACCCATAAATTTTCGATAGATTTTTTTATAGGGTTAGAAATTTTAGAACTAATTTATGGATAAAATTATATACATAACGAAAAGAACATCCTCTCTAAAAAGTAGCAATTAGATAATCTCCATGTAGGCCCTACCAAAATGTGGGCCCTCCTTTGGGTGCAATAAGGTGGAGCGTAATAACCCCTTTCAATCTCTATTATTATTATTATTTTTGAACGGAACCCTTCAATCTCTACTATAAAACGTAATAGTCTACAACTTCAAAGATAAATCTTGGTCTTCACTTTATAATCTCTTAAAAAAAACTGACATATAAATCTAAACTGTCTATTTTATGTTGTGAGGATCATGAGATATTGTGAGGATCCACGATCTCTTAAACGAACTATTTTTTATTTCAAAAAATGAGTAGGATGCCCTTGTATGGGAAAAAAATTGACGTAGAGGACAAACTTTTTTTTCATGCACGGACAGTCCTCGGCACACGTTAGCACGATTCAAAAAGACGAAAAAACCATAAGCTAAATTACAACGGTGCACGTTAGTAAACCCCAATTAATGAATTCGAACATAAAAATGGCTATAACTTTCAAAATATAAATCGGATTTGAATAAAATTTACACCATTATAAAGCATTTTTCAAGATCTTTAAAGCAAGATCAGACTGAATTCCAAATTCCCAAAAAAAAATAAAAAAACCTATTTACGAAGCTATAAAAATTCAGATTGTATGTAAATTACAACTTGCATAGGTTTTTTACCATAAAAAGATAAGTTTTTAGTTTTTTACTATGCAATCCTTTTGTATAGAGGCTCACAAGTATGCAGATGCTCAAAGTATGCAAAAATAGCCTATGCAAATTACAATTTGCAAAGGTTTTTAACTATGCAAATACAATTTCTAGGTTGTTTTTATTATGTAATTTGTTTGTATAGAGGCTTAGAAAAGTGCAGATGCTCAAAAGAATGCAAAATAGTCTATGCAAATTACAACTTGCATAATTTTTGGATTTTTTTATTAAGCAATTTGTGTGCATATTTGAGTTACAAAGGTTTTTTTTTTTTTTGAATTTGATATTGTTGTCTGGTCTCATTTTGAAGATCTTGAAAAATACTTTCNGTTTTTTTTTTTTTTGAATTTGATATTGTTGTCTGGTCTCATTTTGAAGATCTTGAAAAATACTTTCCGAAAATATAAATTTTGTTAAAATATGATTTGTAAATTAAAAGTTATAACATTTTGAATTTTAAAAATATTATTTTCTCTCTCTGCCACGTCATCGGTCCTCACAAGCAAAAACAGTTAAAAGTCTACATTTTTAGCAAAGGGAAGGGTAGTACCAAAATTTTGCAGTTTTAAAATAAAAGAAGGAACTAACTCCTTTGCTTCCAAAACGCTAAAAAGTAGGGATTAAGCTTAAAAATAAAAAGTACTTGTCCTCTCTATGAAATCGTTATAAAAGGAGGGTTTTCAGCTCATATTGTGTTTTTTAAAAAAAAAAAATCCATAAACCAAAATGGTAGTTTTTGGATCGTGAAGATATTTTTAAGCCAACTATATTGTGAGGATCCATGATATCATCTTAAACAAACCATTTAAAAAAAACAAAAAAACATAACACAAAATTGGAGTTTTTGGTTTCTAAAAATGAAATGGTGTTCATGTAACCGATATCCATCAAAAGCTCAGAAAAATCAACTCAAACTATCATATGGTTTCTAATCATTAGCATATTGGGTAAATAAAGAGTATCTAAAAGGCATGCATATGATTGATTAATATGTGTTAGTAGAGAAAAATAAAGTAATGTACATGTGGAGTAAAAAGGAAGTGTACTTGTGGCAGAGTGAGAAATTTATGTACTCTTAATTTTAAAAAAAAATGTCATAACTTTTTATCCTTAAAATTTATAGTTTTGAAAAGCATTCATGAAAATCTTCAAAATGAGACCAACCACCAATATAAAAATTTTGAGTTAATAGAGATAAAAAAAAGTGATATACACGTCGAGTAAAAAGGAAGTGTACATGTGGCAGAGTGAGAAATTTTTGTGTACTCTTAATTTAAAAAAAAAATTCATAACTTTTTATCTTCAATATTTATAGTTTTGAAAAGCATTCGTGAAAATCTTCAAAATGAGACTAATCACCAATATAAAAATTTTGAAAGAGAAAAAAAATAAATTTTATATCAAGTAGAAAAGGGAAGCAATCGACACATGATCAATGTGCCAAATACACAAAATCACATTTTAATATGTGTTAAAGCATATTTTAGACGACAATAATGCGATTCGAATTCGTCTTCTACACAAGTTATTGCTAGTTTTTTCTACCAAAAAAAGAAAAGAAAAAATTAATGCTAGTTTTTAAATATAAGCTAGGCATCTTATTAAGCCTGACCGAGCCATGTGACATGCACAATGCTATGATAACTACCTCACCAATGACCATGTGTGGGAACATTTAGTAGGGGACTGCCTCCGTGGGCCATGGCATCTTTGTACTGTAGGTTACAACCTACTGGGTGGAACTTAATAACCCCTTCCAATTTTAATTGTGGTTTGCTAACGAGCACCGTCGTTATTCAGTTTATAGTTTTTCCGTGCATAAAAAAAAAAGGTTGTCCTGCATGTCAAATTTTTTTCCATGCAAGAGCATCCTACTCATTTTTTAATTTTTTAATGCAAGGAATTTTATTAGGCCTTATAATCTCCACAAGTTGGTTGTTGACGAAATATTGCAAAAATCACAATTTAGGGATTTCCTTTGGGTGCCTGCTTGACACTATTATTTTTTTTGGTCGGTAAAATAAGCTTTATTGAATGAAATAGAAAGAACATACAAGAAATATACTTTCTACTCATAACTCAAGGTAGTCAATACGACTACTAACACCAGACCAAAAAAATACAACTCATAGGGGCTGAAAGATTAACTCCCTCCATCTAATGATAATCTCTTCCATCCCCAATCCTTTGAACTCAGGTCGACCCTCGATCCATAGAGCAATAGTCAGTTCAATAAGGGTGAGCACTTTGTCCACCGTATTTGCCTTGTTTTCAAAAATTTAGGAATTCCTTTCTTTCCAAAGATTCCACATAATAGCAGCCGGGATAAGGGGGAATACAATCTTAGCCTTCTGACGCATACCCAACAAAGGGTCCCAAGCTTCAAGTGCCTCATCACAAAGTTTCGGAGTCACCCATGAGATATTCAGATCCTGCCAAAATTCAATCCATATTGTACGTGCCACATTGCAATGTAAGAAAACGTGCGGAGCCGTCTCTTCCTCCTTTAGGCATATGTTGCATCTATTTGGCCCGAGTCTTCCTATTTTTATGAGATCATCGTAAGTGAGAACTTTGTATTTATAAATCAGCCATAAAAAGAAGCAGATCCTATGAGGCCAGCATCGCTTCCAGATAATGTCAATTGGAAAATAAGGCAGTTCCCACTTCGAGAGACCTTAAAAGCATGATTTAACTGAAAACTGATTTTTCTTCTCTCATTTCCAATGGCATTGATCCTCATTGCCTTCCTCAAACATGAAATTATCAAGATTTCCTGGAAGACCTACCATACTAGTTATTTCAGTTTCCCAAAGTCTTCTTTTGAAGCGAAAGTTCCATTCCACAACACCCTCCTCATTAATCTGAATGATCTCATTGATGAACATCGTTTTAGTCTCTGAAACCTCATAAATATTAGAATAAGAAATTTGCAAGGGTTCACCTTCCAGCCAAGAGTCCTGCCAGAACAGGATTTTTTGTCCATCCGCCACTTTGTATGTTACCCCTTCCTTGAGTTTGTTTAGAGTGTTCGAGATGTCTCTCCATATACCCATACTATAAGGACGAAGGGATCCTTTAGCTTCCCAGCTGTTTCTGCTTCTGCCATATTTTTCAATGATTATGTCCTTCCACAAGGCTGGATCCTCCTCTCCAAACCACCAATGCCATTTGGTCATCATCACTTGGCTCATAATCTTGACACTCCGAATTCCTAGACCCCCATTCTTCTTTGGTTTACATATCTCTTTCCACTTCACCAAATGGTATTTGCATTCCCCTTCTTTCTCCCGCCACAAGAAGTTCCTGAAAAGAGTTTCCAGTTTTTTTACGACCGAAGCAGGCACCACGAAGAGAGTTAGGAAGTAAATAGGCAGGCTTTCTAACACACGCCTGATTAGTGTTAATTTACCACTTTTAGAAAGGATAGGGGTGAAAGTTGGATGGGTTGAGCCCGACCAACCCGTGACCAACCCGACATTGGGTTGGGTTTGGTCATGATTTGTTGGTCATGGGTTCAATCACGGTCAGAGATTCTAAAAACCTGAAAATTTTCGGTCGGGTTCGGTCAAAGGGCTTGGTCAGCCTAACCCAACCCGAGCCCGACCCCTTCTATGTATAAGAAATTTTTTTTTACTTTATATATGTTATATTTATACCTTATTAGATTGTATTAGGTGATTCTTTAGGCAACAAATTAGGAATACTTTGTCATTCAAATCTATAAATTATAAGTTACATTTTATTTTTCGATCCACTTAGGCATTCTTGGTTATTTTTCACTTATTAAGTGGTTTTTTATTTTAGCCTTTGTTGTGTCATACATTTAAATATAACAAAGAAATTCAACCCGAAATAGCCCGAAGTAACCCGATCAACCCGATTTAGCCCGCTTGGGTTGGGTTGGGTTGAGAAATTCTTTGCCCGAAGTTGGGTTGTGTTAGGTTGGGTTGAGGTTTCTGAACTTTGGGTTGGGCTTGGTCAGCACATCAACCCAACCCAACCCGACCGACTTTCACCCCTAAGAAAGGACTGATCTCTTCCACCCAGCTAACCCGATATTACATCATTTTAGAATAATATTCCATTTAGTTGATCCTCTAACTTGTCCTCAAAGAGGGAGTCCGAGAAAAGTAGTAGATGAGAGAATCTATGTTATAATCTGTTAAAGATACGTGCACATCACATGTGCAAATTCAGCACATGTCATCTCCAGCCAGATCATACACGTCCCAAAGTTTTGAATTCAAATTTAAATTAGTTACCTTATTTCTTGATTCTCTTGATTAGCAAGAGTTCCCTTTTATTGTATTTCATTTTGAATTGTTTCCTTGATTATTTTATTCTCCATTCAATGTAAGATATATTTTTCTTGTATTTTATTCTTTCCTTTGTAATTGTTGAACCTTGATATTATAAATATCATAGCTCTCCTTCCATAGTGTCTTCACGAATAGAAGACAATAAATCTGTCTCTTCATTATTTTACATGGTATCAGCTGACTAGGAAATAAATCCTTGTTAATTAATTTCATTTCTCCACCATGACTGACAACGAATCTTCTTCTACTCCTGGCTCTACCGCTTCTCAGAGTAAGATCACTGATCCTTATTTAATCCATGCCTCTGATAGTCCATCTGTCGTCCTTGTTTCCCCTGCTCTTTCCGGGGAAAACTATGGCACTTGGAATCGTGCCATCACAATGGCTCTCCGTGCCAAAAACAAACTGGGATTTGTTGATGGCTCCCTCCCAAAACCGTCTGAAGATCTTGAGTCACAATGTTGGAAACGATCTGATGACCTCGTTAGTAGTTGGATCCTTAACTCTGTAACTCAAGACATACGAATGAGTATTCTTTATGCTGAAACTACTCACGATATATGGGTCGACTTACGTGAGCGATACTCTCAATCCAACGCTCCAAAAATCTACCAACTAAAACAATCAATTTCAGCTCTTAAGCAAGAGGACTCATCTGTTTCTGCATATTTCACTCTTTTGAAATCTCTCTGGGACGAACTCAACTCTCTTCTCATTATCCAACCATGCATGTGTGGCCATGGAAAAGCCACCATGGAACGGCTTCATCAAGATAGGGCCATGGAGTTCCTACAAGGACTCCATGACCGTTTCGCTGCCATTCGTAGCCAAATTCTCTTGATGGAACCGTTCCCTCCAACAACCAAAATCTATTCTCTTGTTCGGCAAGAAGAGAAACAACAGGAGATCAATCATACATCATCTCCTCGTGTCGACTCGGCTGCTCTCAACATTCATCGGCCTGATCATCGCCCACCACGTCCATCCTCCTCCAACAAACGACAACGACCATTTTGTGATCATTGTGGTCATGTCGGCCATACGAAGGCGACGTGTTATAAGCTTCATGGGTTTCCTAACAAGCCAAAGGATGTCACTGCTCTTGCATCTACTTCAGCATCCCCTGATCCACTCCCGGCACCCACTTTAACGCCAGAGCAGTACACCAAATTGTTGGCCCTTCTTGACCCGGAAATTTCGACTAATTCAGCTCTATCTTCCGCCAATTTTGCTAGTATGCTTATTCCTAATCCTTCACACACCTGGATAGTTGACACAGGTGCTTCAACTCATGCATGTGCATCTTTGTCTCTCTTTACTACATACAAGATTGCACCAAAAAATTTATTCGTTCAATTACCTACTGGAAATCAAGCCCATGTTTCACATATAGGCAGTATTATTTTTTCTCCTCAATTTAAAATTGATAATGTATTCCACATACCTTCATTCAAGTTCAATCTTTTATCTATATCACAATTAACTAAATCTCTTCAATGTGATGTCATCTTTACCTCATCATCTTGTATTTTTCAGGACCGTCAGACGAAGCGTCCGATTGGTAGAGGTGATTCCAAGGATGGAATCTACTACCTACGCTCTCCTAATAATGCTACTGTTTCGTCGTTTGTCTTAAATAAATTCGATCTATGGCATTGGCGACTAGGACACCCATCAGATCTTAGGTTTAAATTTCTAGCCAAGACATTTCCATATATCAACTCTAGTCTTGACTGTCCATGTGATGTATGTCCGCGTGCTAAACAAACACGCTTAAAATATAATAAAAGTACTACTTCTACTACTCGTCCCTTTGAAATTATACATTGTGACATTTGGGGGCCATTTTCCGAAGCCTCCCATAGTGGTGCTCGCTATTTTTTGTCGATGACTTCACTAGATGCACATGGCTCTACATGATGCATAATAAATCTGAAACAAAATCCTACTTAATTTATTTTTTTAACATGGTCATCACTCAGTTTCATTTCAAGATCGCTAAAATTTTCTCGGGTAATGGTGAATTATTTATTCCCCAACTTCAGATCATCCGATCTGATAATGGGACTGAATTTCTTTCTAAGGAATTACAATCTTTTTATCATAATAATGGCATTCTCCATCAACGGAGTTGCGTTGCAACACCACAACAGAATGGTGTTGTCGAACGCAAGCACCGCCACCTTCTTGACGTGGCTAGGGCGCTCCATTTTCAATCCAATTTACCTCTCCAATTTTGGGAAGAGTGTGTTCTCACAGCCGTCTATATAATCAATAAAATGCCAACTCCTCTTTTAGATCACAAATCCCCTCACGAACTTTTATTTGGTGTTCCCCCAACTTATACTAATTTGCGAGTATTTGGTTGTCTATGTTTTGGGCGTAACACCAAAATAAAGTCAAAATTTGATGCTCGGGCTACTCCTGGAATTTTTGTAGGATACCCACAAGGCCAAAAAGGGTACCGCATATATGATATAGAAACTAAGCAAATTTATTCATCCCGTGATGTTATTTTTCACGAAACAGTTTTTCCATATCATGATCTGGATACTACAAAATCAAATCAAGCAGTTCAAATCCTACCACTTGAGGATGGTCCTTCTTTTAATTATTCTCCCACACTTAATAATGATAGCTTAGTCATTGCTGAATCACCTAGTAACCAGCAATCACCAAGCTCTTTAGTTCGTCAAACCACATCAGTTGACATTGCTCAACCCAACACACCTCTGACTCATTCGTCCCCATCCATTGATTCCTCACGATCTATAGATACCGCCACCTCAAATGGCCATGCTACCGGTTCTTCTTCGTCATCAAATGGCCCATCCGCTGATTCATCGACATCTATCAGCTCATCCACTTCTCGTTCCCCTCCAGCAGTTGTGGAGATCTCTCGCCCCCAACGGGTTCGTCAACCCCCTACTCGTTTAAAAGATTATTACTGCAATAACATTTCTAGTATTTTTTTCATCACCTTCACATGCCACTCAATACCCTCTAGTTCAATATCTTTCTCTCCATAAATTTTCTTCCTCCCATCAAACTTTTTTATCAAAAATCCTTGATACGGAAGAACCACAAACATTTACTCAAGCCATCAAATCTTCATGCTGGCGCGATGCTATGGCGAAAGAAATCACAGCACTTGAAAATAATAATACATGGACTATTACCAAATTACCTCCTGGTAAACATCCCATTGGATGTAAATGGGTTTACAAAGTAAAATACCGCTCCGATGGTACTCTTGAACGCTACAAGGCACGCCTAGTTGCTAAAGGCTATAATCAAGTAGAGGGCATTGATTACCATGATACTTTTGCCCCCGTGGCTAAACTCGTTACAGTCTGAGTCCTGCTTTCTATAGCAGCAGTTAAGGGTTGGTCCCTCCATCAATTGGACGTCAATAATGCCTTCCTTCAAGGCGATCTTGACGAAGATGTGTATATGAAACTACCACCCGGTTTTTCACGACAGGGGGAGAATTTTGTATGTAAATTAAATAAATCTTTATGCGGATTGAAACAGGCCTCCCGTCAATGGTTCTCTAAATTCTCCTCCACATTGCTCAGTCGCGGCTTTCATCAATCCATCGCTGATTATAGCCTATTTACTTACAAAAAGGGACATATATCTCTTTTTGTTCTAGTTTACGTGGATGATATCATCACCGGAAACAATGATATGGCTATCTCAGATCTAAAATCTTTTTTAGAACAATCTTTTTCTATTAAAGATTTAGGTCGCTTACAATATTTTCTAGGTATTGAAGTTTCCCGTTCAAACAACGGCATTTTTCTTTGTCAACGTAAGTACACTCTCGATATTTTGAAAGATGCCGGTATGACTGGTGCTCGTACTACGGAATTCCCTATGGAACAACAACTTAAATTACGTCCGGAGGACGGGGAACCATTAACTGACCCCACATCCTATCGTCGTCTCATAGGTCGTCTATTATACCTAACGGTCACACGACCGGACATCACCTATGCGGTCAATACTTTGAGCCAATTTATGCAAAAACCACATTCTGCCCATATGGATGCCGCTAACCGAATTCTTCGGTATCTAAAATGCTCTATAGGGAAGGGCATATTACTTTCCTCATCAAGTACCCTTCATTTAAGTGGATACTCAGACTCTGATTGGGCCGGATGTCCCATGACTCGTCGTTCCACCACAGGTTACTTTACTATTCTCGGTTCAAGCCCCATTTCTTGGAAGACCAAGAAACAAGCAACTGTTTCTCGATCTTCTGCTGAAGCAGAATATCGTGCTCTTGCCACACTCACCTGTGAATTACAATGGTTAAAATACATTCTCCATGATCTTGGTATCTCCCATTCTCAACCCATATCCGTATTTTGTGATAACAAAGCCGCTTTACATATTGCCGAAAATCCTGTTTTCCACGAACGAACAAAACACATTGAATTGGATTGTCATTTCATTCGTAAGAAAATTATCTCTAAACTTATTGCCCCTAGCTATATTCGCTCAAAAGATCAACTTGCGGACATTTTCACCAAACCATTGGGTGCCGAGGATCATCGACGTCTTTCTTGCAAGTTGGGTGTGGTCGACATTTCTCCCCCAACGCCAACTTGAGGGGGAGTGTTAAAGATACGTGCACATCACATGTGCAAATTCAGCACATGTCATCTCCAGCCAGATCATACACGTCCCAAAGTTTTGAATTCAAATTTAAATTAGTTACCTTATTTCTTGATTCTCTTGATTAGCAAGAGTTCCCTTTTATTGTATTTCATTTTGAATTGTTTCCTTTATTATTTTATTCTCCATTCAATGTAAGATATATTTTTCCTGTATTTTATTCTTTCCTTTGTAATTGTTGAACCTTGATATTATAAATACCATAGCTCTCCTTTCATAGTCTTCACCAACAGAAGACAATAAATCTGTCTCTTCATTATTTTACAAAATCAAAAGTTAAGGCTAAGTCTGCCACATTTTGGACGACTCCTACCTCAAACATGTTAGACTTGAGCAGGTTAATTCGGAGCCTTGAAACAAGTTCAAAACAAATTAACAAGCACTTCAGAAATCTTATTTTATCAGTCCTAGGCTCAAGAGCACTAAAGTATTGGCATCAAACTAGAGTAAACCCAATTTAGTGTCGCTTTTTTAACTTCAAAGCCCGATATATTTCCTAAATCAGTTGCTCTATTAATCATTAGCGTGAGAGCTTCCGTCATGAGAAGGAACATGAAAGGTTATATGGGGTCTCCCTGTCAGAGACCTTTAAAAATTTTAAATCTCCCTTCCGATGATCCATTGATTAAAATCGAGAACTTGACAGTTGAGATGCACGTCTCAATCCATTTTCTCCATAACGTGCCAAAACCCATTAAGCCCAACTCATCATCCAGAAATTTCCAATTGACATTGTCGTATGTTTTTTTGAAGTCCAGATTGCACAAAATTTCGAGTTTCCCACTCTTAAGCCTAGAGTCCACCAGCTCATTAGCAATCAGGCAACAGTCCGTAATTTGTCTCCCACTTATGAAAGCACTTTGTTCCTTAGAAATGATCAGATCTCCAATTACTATCTTTAAAAAATAATTTTATCTTGAAACTTAGTATGGTCTGTTTTATGTAGTTTTGGTTGATAAAGCTTTAAGAATTAAAATCGAAGTCAGGTGATAACAGTGATGTTTTCGAAAGATGGTTGATAAAGCTTAAAAATTTAATAAATCTTTTGCCGAAGGTTATAATTTTCAGAAATCGATCATATGATATTTTTTAAGATCTTCCACAGCAAAAACAAAAATCAACAACTTTTTAGATAATTTTTATGGGGGTCTCACAAGTGGATGTAATCGAAATATATGGATATGTAAATTAGATGGAATAGTCATACCAACCTCGGCCTCAACCAAAACCCAAAATCGAGCCTAAACAAGTTCAATTAACTTCAACCCTTTTTNACCTCAACCACTAAAAAAACAGGCTAATAACCCAGAAGATAACTCTTAACTTAACCCCCAACTATAGGAAGAACACAACAAAAACCAGAATCCCACTCACAACCGATGAATAATAATACGACTCTCCCTATCCAAAACGAAAACTTCAGAAAAATAGATCATTCCATCTACCAATAGCTTGATCAATGGTGATACCTTTAAACTCTTCTTTGGCTTGAACCCAGAGAACTACTTGCACCTTGGTGTCGTTAATCAGTTGGTCGACCTTCACTTCTTTTCCTTCAAAGGCTATGCCATTTCTAGCCTTCCAAACTACCCAACATATGGCAGCTGGGAGAATTCTCCAAATTGTCTTACCTTTAGTAGATAAACCTCTAAAATTCCAAGCTTGGAGCATTGTAAGAATCGAATTTGGCATTATCCAATTCAAGTTCACTACCGCCATGAAGCACACCCAAACCTCCCTAGTAATTTTACAATGCAAGAGCAAGTGATGGGCCGATTCTTCTTTTCTATTACACAAGTAGCAACAGTTAGGCATAGACCAACCTTGGTTAACTTCAACCCTTGTCAACCAACATTCAAAACTTCAAAAATTCTAAAAGTGCATCCCTAAACTTCAATTGGTTTGAACTTGGTGCGGATTTCTCTTTTTTCTTGTTTTTATTTTCGTCTTGTTATTATCATACTCGCAAAGTTTATGATTCTTAGCAATGCGGCCCTATATGCTTAGGCTAATTAAAGCTGAGTCCCAAGTCCTATAGACTTATTTGTCATCCCTAAATTGTCCCACTATGTTAAGAACCCTAACTCACACAAGTGTTATATATAGCAAACCGAAAATATATAAGAACAAAAAAGGTAGAGAAATTTGCACACACCACAACACAAAATATTTACGAGAAAAATACAAAACTCGGATAAAAACTTCATAACTGCTCAAATCCACTATAATCGGAGAATTTAGTCGTACAACTCTACTTAGGTTCTCACAGATCCTCCACAGAACTACATAAAACAGACCAAACTAAGGTGTATTTATAGATATCTATAAGTATTAGAACATAATTAGAAACCCTAATTTTATTAGGAAATCGCGGAAACCTTCTAAACCAGAAGTTTCTAAATCATCAATGGAACCCATGCACGTGCATCATATTATTGAAAAACATGAAACTCCACATGAACACAAAAATACTAAAAAATATGCGAAACAAACATATCGCGGGACCCACCGACGGCCTAGGGGTGGCCGGTGGTAATGACTGACAGACTTGTCATCCGTTTGTCTTCGTCATCCATCGTCTTCATCGATCAGAATCCACATTCCTCAACACATCATGATCTCACACGTGTATAAACTACCTTGTAGGCATGGTGTATACTCTTAGCACCTTTTACAAACTTAACAAAAAACAATAGTTACTTTCTTGCCTTACGTCTTTGCACCTTCATTGATTCTCTCAAAAAACAGTCCCCTAAGAAGATTCCGCCAAGAAAGATGAGAATTATTCACCCACAACTTTTGTGTAAACATCCTACTTATTCTTACACCATATTTACACTCACATATATGGGGGACCTATATAAAAATGATTTAAAGGTTAATTTTTCATAAGGAAGAGCATTTGGCTCAATGGTTGTGCATTCCTCCCATAAATCTTTGATAGTAGGAGGTTTTAGGATCATACCATCTCCGTCGTGGTATCTACTACAAAAATGGCTATATGTAACGGTTCAACAAATAAGGAATGTGACGGTTTTATTAAAAACAATTACTGTAAATGTATTATAACAGTTGTAATTTTGAACTGTTACAGAAAAGTGAATGAAAAACATAACAGTCACCAAACCGTTGCAATAATGGCATTTTGTGACAGTTTAAACGCACAGCTGTTACAGAAATACCTAGCAATTTATAACCGTTCCAAAACCGCTACCTATATCTAGTTTTAGATAACATTTTATAAAAAAAACAGGCTTCAAAAATCCATTTTACTAACGTAATGGTTT
>MVGT01003947.1:773732-816092 GCA_002174775.1 Macleaya cordata
ACCCCGAGGCTGCCAGCCAATCCGGTTCCTCCCGAGTTGTTATTTGGGCCTCTAGGCCAATTTTGGTGTTGATCATATTTTGGGCCGCGGGCCCAGTTTTGGCTGCGGATTGTTCTAGACCTTCCTATGACGATTTGGCGAAAATTACTATGCAAGTTGAAGACCCCAAGTTGTAATAGGTTTCTTATTTAGAAAATAGTTAGGTTTCCTAATTTGGCTAGATTACTAATTTCGTGGGTATTTGCAGCCTATTTATACTGCGAAGTTAGGCCATTGTTTGTATCTTTGAAAATCTATAGGGATCCACTAAGACCACTCAGTTGCATGTTGAATGTGTCAAGATGTAGGGATGAGGGGTTAGTTGTTTAATGGCGCTATGTATTTATACTCTGATCATTGAATAAAGTATTGGATCGTTGTTGCCCGTGGACGTAGGCAATCTTGCCGAACCATATAAATCTTTGTGTTCTTTGTTTTTACGTTTCCGCTGTGTTTATAGTTTTGAATCAGATTTGTGTAGTCGATCCTTGGGCTGGTGCGCAGAGTCGAATCGAGTGTTTGTGTGTCACAGTTCTCGGTGGTTTCTCTGTGCTTCTCATATGCCCACTGCGTATATCTACACCATAATGTACCCGAGACAATAATCCCTTCAAAAAAATTAAAAAAAAAAAACTTTTAACCTCGATCATAAAAGCTTGATTGAAATTCTAAACTTTTTGAACCATCAATTTTATTATTGGTTTTCAACAAAATAAAATGTATTGCTTTCCCAGAAGATAAAAAGGAAAAGAAAGATCGATTTATTCGAAAAACACCTTACTAAATTAAAGACTTAAATATTATAATTAACTGAAAGATCAATTAATAAACAACACGTAATTTTAGTAGTGAAACTAGTGATCACTTACAACAAATTAAAATCCATCTTATTCAAATACTATTATTCACGTACACTCCATTGGTTGATATTGATGATCATATTAACGATATCCCCATGCATACATGATCACGTACCATGCATGGAGTAGTTTGATCACGTTGATTCTTAAGCATGGCCATGATCATGATCATGATCATGATCATGAGCAGGTGTTTTAATTTTTCTGATCTAGAACATATTTGGATATAGCTCGAGCCATGGCAACAAGTGAATCAACGCTGACGAGAGGAGAAACTTTAGCGGCGAGATCGTCTGCGATTTCATACTCAGTGATGGATTTGATGATGCATGAATTGCGACCATTCTTTAGGATGTGGAAGCTGTCCATGTAAAATGTAACTCCCATCGCATGTCTAAGTATCCTCCTTCGATCTGTTTTACTTCCTTCAAACGCTTTCGGTTGTCGATCGTTACAAATTTCTCCTTGTAAGTAAGCGGCACCGATCCTGATCAATGATCATGATCAGTAATTAATTAATTTACAATTCGATCGATCACTAAGTAAATTATAATCAACCATAATGTAATTTTAATTATATTACCTGAATCCATATATATTGATAAAAAAAATAATAATAATAATAATGCCACGTAAATTATAATCAACCATAATGTAATTTTGTGTTAAATAATTTAATTGTTTTTACGAGTAAAAATCATGCAATGAGCTTATGAAATTTTAAATGAATTACATAATATATAAAATTAATCTTACCAGGAGGAGGATAAACAAGGCGAAGAACGGTACCAAGACCACCATCACCTTCAACGATTTCAATACTCTCAAAAACACCCGGTAGTAATTCGACCATCACCTTCAACGATTTCAATACTCTCAAAAACACCCGGTAGTAATTCGACGATGAGCTTAGGGAGATCAGGGGAGCTATAGACTGCCCAAACATCGTCGGCTGAGGCAGCGACATCAAACTCGTTAATAAGTTCGTACCTCATTTTCTTAACTTATTTCAATCCTTAATTAAACGTAGAGAATAACTAGCTACTTAATTATAGTAGCAGGCGGATATTTTGACGATCGCTACTTGGTGCATTTTTCCCTTCCCATACTTGCACTATTTATGGAATACTTGGGCTCCCGACCCGATTATACTAATTCCTCGAGCTAAATATATATATATATATATATATATGCTCGTGGAAAAAGAAATGAATTTACGTATATATCCTAATTAATTAATTTATTTGGTACTTATCAAGTTAAGTCATTGCAAGTTCAAAGATTCTTTTGAAGATCCAACAACCAGAGATTAAATATAGTCTTGGTTTGTGCTTTAAAAGAAGATTAAAGTTAAGGAGACGCGAGATGGGTGTTTAGAATAGTGTTACATGGGATATCAGAACCTTGAAAACTCAATATTTAAAGATGGTATCAGAGCATACTGACATGTAATAGGTCTAAAGCTTACACGTGCTCCACGTTACCTAAAAATAAGTTCTACCTATGTGTTAGATGTTGAGAATAGTCCCATACGATATGAGAACCTTAAAAACTAACCCAGTACTTATTTTTTGTTTAGCCCAAATATAAACCTTGTGAAGTCCATATGAGTATGATCCAAAGACTAATTTTTTGTGAGTATGTCTTCTTCACCATATTTTTCACTGTAAATTTTTTAATTAACTTACAACTAATATTTATTGGTGTTAGAAGTTTTAAAATTGACTGATTTTTTGTGAGGATGATCTAAATGGTGAGGATAATATCTTTACTAAAAATCATCCCTTAGATCATATTTATGTGAGTGTCACAAATTTTATATTGGAGCTAAATATAAAATATTTTATGTCCCAATAGCAACGTCCTTAACCGTTAGGTGTTATACGGTCTAACACTACTTATTTCCTTTCACATAAAACCCTAGGGCCGATGATGGAGGATATTGTGCACCCACCTGTAAAGTGGGTGGCAATTATGATAGCATTATTCTTATGCAAGTTGGGGGAGATCGATTAATTATAAGTCATAATTTAAAGTTAGATGGCTGTTAAATAGGATTATATATATATATTGCACCATATTTTATTGCGATACTATTGCACCATTTAGTTTTTTGGAACAAAGTGGTGTTCATATAGAGATGATCCAAGGGCTAATTTTCGGTGATGATGTTTTTTTCACTATGTAGATCATCATATTCGAAAATTAGATCATTCTAAAACTTCTAATAACATTAAAAGTTCATTAAAATATCAACCGTTAATAAACACGTCTAAATTTTATTTATTTTTTACTAGAAAATTTGAGGAACTTAGAAGTTTTAGAATATGTTGATTTTCGAATATAGTGATATATATAGGAGAATGCACTCCCTGAAAATTCGCCCTTACACCATATGTGAGCCCCACAAAACTAAGTAGTGCCACATGCTTCAGTTTTTTAAATTTTATATTAAACAATCACTCACACCACACCGCGTTTTCCCTCATCTGTGCATATTTAATCTGATCCGTCCTTATCACTTTCACAACCACCACTCAAACGAGACAGTCCTTGTTATCGCACCCAACCGACCATCACATACAACTAATTAATGTTTAGGCTAGTGTATTAGCAGCTAATTTTCTTTTATATTAATTAATTATCAATCACTGGGGAATGTGAATACTTAAATTGACCATCACCTGCAACGTGTTAGTGGAGATCTTGGACTTAGGCATGTATGTCTCGAGTCTCTCGACTGTCATTTTTTTGTGTGCTCGTTATTGGATCCTTATATTAATTGATCCTTATGGATAGACAGCTGTTATTAGGGCTCTTAAAATAGTTAAGGGATGGGTGATTTTACTAGAAGGGCTGTGGTTTTGCGATCTTTCTTTTACACCTCACTACCCCACCATTATCACTACCACCACCACCATCATCACTAACATAGCAGCGGAAATTGATATAGAGATCGAGAAAGAAGAGAAGAGAGGGGGCACGAAAGAGAAATAGAGATTAGATAGAGGAGAGCTAGAAGAGAGAACTAGAGAAATCAAAAAAGAGAAGAGAGAGAAAGGAATAGATCAGAAAAAAGAAAAAAAAAGAAGAGAGATCTATATATATATATATATATAGAAAACACCTTACTAAATTAAAGACTTAAATATTATAATTAACTGAAAGATCAATTAATAAACAACACGTAATTTTAGTAGTGAAACTAGTGATCACTTACAACAAATTAAAATCCATCTTATTCAAATACTATTATTCACGTACACTCCATTGGTTGATATTGATGATCATATTAACGATATCCCCATGCATGCATGATCACGTACCATGCATGGGGTAGTTTGATCACGTTGATTCTTAAGCATGGCCATGATCATGATCATGATCATGATCATGAGCAGGTGTTTTAATTTTTCTGATCTAGAACATATTTGGATATAGCTCGAGCCATGGCAACAAGTGAATCAACGCTGACGAGAGGAGAAACTTTAGCGGCGAGATCGTCTGCGATTTCATACTCAGTGATGGATTTGATGATGCATGAATTGCGACCATTCTTTAGGATGTGGAAGCTGTCCATGTAAAATGTAACTCCCATCGCATGTCTAAGTATCCTCCTTCGATCTGTTTTACTTCCTTCAAACGCTTTCGGTTGTCGATCGTTACAAATTTCTCCTTGTAAGTAAGCGGCACCGATCCTGATCAATGATCATGATCAGTAATTAATTAATTTACAATTCGATCGATCACTAAGTAAATTATAATCANACTAACAGTAGGACCTAAATACATTTTTTGTTGTATTATTGCAGTAATGTCAACTCTGTGAGCAGCCATCACATACAACTATATTATACCCTTTCATGTATTCCAATTGTATGCTTCATGATTGTATTGGCATAAGAATACATAAGATGCTACTAGATGAAATACCTAAAAAAAAACTCTAGAAAAAACAAGATCAGACCATATCAAAACCCAACACATAATCCGACAACAATGCCGGTAGATGAAGTTACTGTTGCTAGATCCAACGTGTAGACGAAGGTTGAACACAAAATCTCGAAAATCCTAGGGTTTTTTGGAAAGAGACCCACAAAAACCCTAGAAATGTTACAAGCCCTTTTTTTGTTCCAAGCCCTTTTAGATTCGAATGCTTTTCTACCGGAACCCTATCGATTTTCTGGCGGAACCCACCGAAAATGGTCGCCTGATGTAGAAGCCTATACTAGGGTTTTTACAGGAACCCTAACACTAAGAGAAGCAGTAAAAAAAACGCAATAAATGGCTTAGGGCCGGGCCAATCTGTTAGTTATGTTGGTGGTAGAATAATCTCAGCCGTTCATATAGAAGAATGATCTAAGGCGTACACGTGGTTCGCACGTGGGAGTAATTCTAACGGACCAAACCTTCCGTTGGGTTGCTTCGTCTTTAAAAGCTTTCTTAAGGGTATAATGGACTTTTTTTATATACCAATTGACGTCTGTAATACTTTTTGGATGGTCAACTGAGTCAACTGTCATCTCAAGACCCAGACTCAAAGCTGGACATATCCAGGACCCTGAACCTAATTTTCAACTATTTCTGGGACCCTAATACTAATTAACCCTTTTGCAAAAGAGAGTCCCTATAAAATGAAAAGAATGTTGTTATTTGGGTTTGAAGCCCACAATTTGAACGTCCCCAGTCACCACTTTATTGGTAGCCTTACTAAGTTACTAACAACGGTCTTATAGATGTTATTATAGCTAGGAGATCCCCTTTCTCCAATTTTTATTCAAGGTGGGATCCTCTGTCCCAGTCTAAATATATGTCCATGTCCTTCAACAGTTTTTTTTCTTTTTTAGGCACCCCACATGAGAAAGAATCAGTGGTTGATTTTTTGTAATAATAATTTACATATTATTCTAAAATTTATCATCTAATTAGAAGTTGATTAAAAAATTATTAATTCATTATTCAAATTAGAAATTATTTATTTGCCGTGATTTTTTATTCGACTTTTGATTGGATTATAAATCTTAGAATAATATACTTTTTTTAATCAAAATAATATACATAACCAAGAGAACTACATTTTCATCAAATATAAGCCGTCATTCCTCTTCATGGGAACGACACAGAAAAAAAATCCCCATACGACAGTAGGGGACAGAGAAAAAAGGGACAAGATTTTTTAATCACGGTGATGGAGACCCTTAGCTAGTCATATTCTTGATGGCGTTTGTGAGATTGATTGGATTAATTGCTTTTCAAACAAGACACTCCCTTATTTGAGTCTTGAATATGGGCCAGTGTTCATAATGATGATTTGATTTTTTTGTGAGGAGACCTATGTCATATATAATATGGGCTAGTGTTTAGATCTATTATCGTAAAATTAGTCCTTAGATCATTTCTACGTATGGGGGGCTTCACAAGGCGATGCTGTGTGGTTTACAAAATTCTTGTTCCATAGATGAAAAATTAATTGCATGATAATTCCACCTGCTATGTTTTGGTCCATTTGAATTCAAAGGAATATTCGGATCTTCGAAGAAGAGAGGAAATCAACATTTGATATATATAAGTGTTGTGGTAAAAGAGCTGATTATATTTGGGGCTACATCAGCTTTTCCAGACTTTCATCACAAATTAGATTTGTGTATCTTTAATTGGGACTCACTGTTTTTAGCTTAGTTGCTTGCAAATGATTTCTTATTTTTGTATGTGCCAACCTAGTTGAGATATACAATTTATAAAGTGATGTTTTTGCAACTTTGGAATTGTTCATCTTCTATTTTCTTTGTATTTTCTGATCTCTTGTAAATTCTTCCTCTTTCTATTAATGAAATCTCTCATTTCCTTCTGATTAAAAAATTGCATGAAAGTACGCATGAGATATACACGGATTTTATCCGTGCGTGTTAGAAAACATTAATTAGTTACATACATATATAATGATGTAATAAATGATTGATTCCTTAGTCTGTTGACTAATTGAGTCGGGATTAGCTTCTTTATATCTCTTGTATATATACCTTATTCTAATCTTCAATAAATCTTTTTTATCGACCAAAAAAAAAAAAATTTGATTGATTCTTTAGCTCTTCCACAACACAACACACATAATTATAACTTACAATGAGAAATTATAAAGTACTTGATCTTCAATATCAATATCTTTATACAAGGCGCAATCAGGGGTTAAATTAATATCAATGATTATTATTAATTGAAATTATTATTTTTTATTTTGAAGAGAAGAATTCGTATTTTATGAGATCTAAAAACTGGGTACTCATTACTGCAGATGCATAATTTAATTCAATGCCGCGCTTTCCTTGAACTATCAACGGATATTTATTCATTCAATGGCCGCAGGCCTCCACCACCACCACCACAGATGTCTACCATCATCACAGCACCACCATACAGCACCACCATAAGCACATGGCTACCATGACACCCACCACATCATCCCAACAACGTTAGCTTTAATTAACATAATTTGATTATGGGTGTAAAATTGATTATGGAGCTTCTTAATCTCTTCTATACGAAGGGGTCCATAATCAATATTTTCTGTTTTCTTAATGCATGACAGGACTATATTTTGTTAGTTGTTACAAGTACAAAGTGAAATGCTATAGGAACCCTAGAATTTTTGAATTGGACTTAAATTAAAGATGAATCCCCTTTGCGGGATTCGATACCAAGACCTACACTTTGGACAACCATGTTTCCAACCACTCTAACAAGTGGTCTTCCACTATAGGAACCCTAGAATTGTACTTCGAACAGTACCTCAGATTATAAAATTCGATTTTGAACCTAAGTTAGACTGAAATTAAACCCCCCACACTAATTTTATAATCTGAGGTATTATTTTAGATGCAAATCCAGGGTTCTTGTACCATTACTCCAAGTACAAATAGGCGTAACAAAACCATCACCAACTGAGAAGATGAGAAGCTACCAACGGTTATACAAAAGACTACAAATTTACAATTACTAGAGGATCAATCATTTTTGGGCCTGAGTTTTTATTTGATAATGAGTTGGGCTGAGTTTGAACAAAAAGATTAGGCCCGAATACAAATTTAGGCCGAGTTTGGGCATTATAAAGCTCAGCCCAAGTTTGTCTCAGCCCAAATAAAATATGCTTATAAATTTAAAATGTAGAATCCATACTAACAGATTGTTATGCAAAAGAAAAATTAATTGTACAATATGCACAAGTTTTTTCGAAATCCAACACATCATTTATTTTTTTAAAATACAAGATATCATTTCATTTTGTTTTTTTTGAAACAAAACACCCATTAACTCATTTTTTGAATAAGCCCAAACTTGTTATGAAGCCCAAAATTTAATACGGGCTGAGTTGGTCAAAGTTATCCATCTAATTTTACTTTAAGTCAAGCTTGAATTTTGGAACGTCAAATATTTTTTGGGCCCAACTTGAATACTCCTAAGCTCTTACTTAAAACTCTAGATTTTTCATTTTTTTTTTATACTTTTGGTTTTTTTTATTATTATTATCATTTAAAGATTATAAAAAGGCCCAATACTTGACTAAGACTGATTTGGTCGCACCGAATCTTTGAATTTTAGGACAACTAAATTATATATAGAGGACCAGATGGTTCTACCCAACATTTTACATCTTCTACTTAATTTACTTACACTTTGAATACACCCATCTGTTGAGCAGATGTAAAGATTATTCAAGGCTGACTATTTATAAGGTATGTTCATCTTGTCATTCTCACAAAAAATAACATAATTCTAAAACTTTATAACTCAATCAAAAAGATGATTTAAATTTTAAACTTGTTTAGCCGATACTTTTATCGTAGACTTCGAACCAACTTTGGACGAGCTTTAAATTTTAGAACTATGTGATTTGATGTGAAGATGATCTAAATGGTGACGATATTATGCTAAAAAAAAAAAATCAACCCTTAGATAATCTTCGCATGAACCTCATAGACGGGTGTAATTGGAAAACATATAAAAAATTGGGTGAAAATATTGAGCCCCAATATTTAGTTCACCTGTCATTGTTTTGTTTTTCATTTCCCTTTGATGTATTTAAAAAACTTCAAAACATTTGGAAATTTGTTTGTCATTATCACTGAAAAAAAAAAAAAAAAAAATCAACACACCAAAGAAAATGCCACCAAATTAAGTTTAATATCACATGGTAGTTGTTAAGAAAAGTCTTCTATAATATATAATATTCAACATGCCGATCAAAAACTATATATATAATAATATTCTAGTTACATTTACGAAACCCTTACTTCCTCATTCAAATTCTATAAAAGCCAAGAATGGATGCAAGAAACCTTCACACACAATTCTTAATTACGAGCTCTTCTTGTATTAATTCTCGATAATCAAGATAAGATTTTGTTAATTTGTTCATTAATCAAACCTCTGAGGAAATGCGTGGGAAGGTGACCAACGAGATTGATGTTGTAGGTGCGTCGGCCGACGAAATTTGGGCAGTATACAGCTCGCCGGAACTACCAACCAAGATCGTCTTCGAGATCACACCCGGTGTGATCAAGAAACTTGATCTTCTTGAAGGGGATGGAGGGGCTGGTTCAGTTTTAGACGTCGAACTCGCCGAAGGTATGCTAGTTTTTCTTGGTTTTTTTTTTTTTATTTTTTATTTTATTGCCCTTCTCCTCGTATATCATCTTTTTAACCAAGGCAAGATGGAGTGTCTGTGTCTCACACGTGTCAATGCCAAACCTTCGACATTTTATGAGATTTTTTTATCGTGCAAAATAATTGTATGATCTTTATCACTTCGTGATTTCAATCTCATTCTAAACTTCCCCACATTCCGAAATTCAAAGCCTTCTATGCCCATCTTTATATCTGTCGTAGAGACATCCTGCAGATTTTGCGAGATGTCTATTAGGACTCCAAGTAATTATAGACAAAACTCTCTAAAAAAGACCAATTTAATACTTTGAACTTAAGTCCTCTTGACACCTTGTAACTTCCACCGTCTTTACCATTAGGGCTACCCTTGTTGATTTTTATATTCATAAATTTTCATGGAGAACTATCTATGGATGATTTTACACACCTGATGGAACCCATGAATATTGGTGAAGAATAAAAGTCCGTTCGGTGATATTGATTTTAAGAAAGACCAAAAATATTTCTACACAACTAATTATTATATACACACAATTTTTGGTCAAATTGTTCGTCAGTAAATCAGAATCGATAGTACAAATTTTATAAATGAACTGTCGGTAGACCTAGCAATATCAACCTTAACCCGCCAACCCGACCCTAACTCAACCCTTATAACGTGGCCCTAACTCGACCCGCCAATTAAAAGAGCCGGGCTAGAGTTGGAATTTTTTAACCCGTCAAAAAATAGGGTTAGTTTGTGTAACCCGCAAGCCAACCTGCCTACTCGCCCAAGAAAGCATTAATTAGGAGTTTGATAAAATAATTTTGATTCCACTCATTCTCTCTCTATGTAAAATCTTATTTAAGTTTGAGTGTTATTATTGACACTTAAGTTTTTTATTAGTTGTGGCCTACACTTAGGGGTATCCATAAATCTATCACTTTTATCACACACTTTGATGGAGAATATCCCACTTCTAAACATTTACTTTTCTTTTTAATAAAAAAAAAAAGCTACAAAATTAATCGACCTTCTTTCTTCCCCCTCTTTCCCTTTTTCCTTTTTTCTTCTAAAAAACCCTAGAGTAGAACCCACGACCCCTTCAGGCAGATCCCCAAATCAAACATTTTTTTTAGTTTTGAGAGAATTCATTAAAGGAGAAGGGTGATGGCTAGGTCGAAGCGACTCAATCCACCGCCTCCACCACCGTCCGACAGAGAATAAATTTCTCAGGTACGAAAACAGAAAAAAATTCACTAGCACACGTTTAGACTCGTCACTAACTCTCGCCCGTGGATGAGGGAGTCTTATTGGTAGGTCAAAAATATGGAATAAGTTTCTTAGGTACGAAAACACGAGAAAATTTACTAGCACGCGCTTAGACTCGCCCGTGGATGGAGTAGCCTAAATGGGAGGTCTTGGTCACGGGTGGAGGAGACTCTATGCGAAGGCTCGCCCGTGGATGAGGGAGTCCTTGGTGTTGGACTCGGCCTCAGGCGGGTGAGTCTTTGCATTACGACTCGTCCCTGCGTGGTTGAGTCCTGTTCGTGTGCCCTAAATTTCAATCTCGTTTTTTTGAAAAAATAACAATAAAAAATTAAAAAAATTGTGACAATACCTTTGAATGATGTGATTGAGAATTATTTATGAAATTTGAAGAACCAACCGTCTCATCAATTGAGTTTTTTTTACAGATTTTACTATTTAATGGAGTTTTACTAGAAATAGAATCATCCTCCATAAAAATCTATGTGAAATAAACCCTACTTCATAGGGATTTAATGTTCGGATGCTTGAGACTGAATCAATAATGAAAAATTCGTTGATGATGGAACGAATAATTCGTTGATGAAAGAACGAATAAATCCGTTGATGAAAGAATGAATAAATCCGTTGAAGGTGGAGTCGATTTTTCCACTTTCTCTCTTTAATCTAATCTTTTAAGTCCTAATAATAATTTTTTTTTTAATTATTAATTAGTTGAAAAATAGTTTAAAAAATAAAAAGAAAGGCCACCCCGAATAAAAAATATTTTTATATTAAATTGATTAAAATTAAACAAACTTAGGCCACAACCTATAAAAAACTTAAGTGTCAATAACAACACTCTTAAGTTTTCATTAAAGCTCCATTTTAATTCCATTTGTTCTCTCTTAATTAAAACCTATTTCTTTTCCCTCTTAATTAAAACTCAATTAATAAAAATTAAAACAATAGAAAAGATTAGTATAATTAAGGTTATTAGAGTTAGGGTTAGGGTTATCAGGGTTAGGTCTAGGGTTGGAGAAATTGACCCATTTAATAAACGGGCTAGGACTAGGGTTGAGGCTTCTTAGCTTGAAAACCTGCCAACCCTAACACTAATAACCCTAACCCTAGCCCGTTGCCAGGTCTAACTGTCGACAACTGAGTATCACCAAATTAGTGTTGTCGACCATAGATAACGGATAAACAATTTGTATTGACGGCTCTATAGAACCGACAATACAAATTTAAGTTGTGTGGATTTAGTAAAAAATTATGTAGAAATATCAGTGGCCTTTAAGAAATGGGCCAATTGATTTTTGATCATATTTTTCTATTGGTCAATGATGTTTGACAAAAGCCTTATGTCTAATAAGATCGCCTCGATATTTTTATTTTTTTTTCTGTTTTTTAGTGTTTCCGGAACCACGTTCTTGGAAGGAGAAGTTTATGAAGATTGATCATGAGACACGAACGAAGGTGATCCGACACACTGAAGGAGGATATCTGAACATAGGGTTTAACTTGTATGAAGAAACTTTCGAAATCATAGAGAAAGACGCAAATTCATGCATCATTAGGGCAACCCTAGACGTTGATATCGATGAGGACGAAAAATTCCAACAAAATGCTTCTCGGATCACTGTTGATGCCTTCTCTGGACTTGGAAAAGCCGTATCGAGTTATGTAATTAGGAACAAATCCAAAAATTAACCTCGTGGTTAATTAGTTAAGAACGTATTTCAACAGTAATATTTTGGGTATTTTGCAATAATTAGCAACGGTATGTTTGTGTGAATAAAAAGGCAGGACGATTGCCTGTACTTGTGTTGTTGTTTGAAATTTGAATTGATATTTTAGACTATTATTCATCGTGGAAACGTGTTGTTTAGAAATGTTGATTCAGAAATGTTGTTTTCTAATGATTTGGGTACGCACCAAAATGCATTGCCAAAATGCATTGCCAAAATGCATTGCCAACTAATGGGACTGTCAAAATGGAGACATTTCTGGAGCGGTGAAACGCCACCAGCATGCTTTCGAAGTAAAAAACAGTAAACAAAACTGAGGAAGAGTTGGCTGGTAGTAAGATGGGGATATTTGTCAGGGGTTTTCTGCTGGTTGCTTTAATGAATTACAATTTCATCACATGGAACGCTAGAGGTTTTTCTAATATGGATCGTAGGGAGCTTCTCAGGAGAAGAATCTGGAAGTGGTAGCCTAATATTATTGTTATTCAAGAGACTAAGATTCAAAAGATGATGGATCGAATTGTGAGGCAAATTTGGGGGAGTGGAGACGTTGGTTGGATTGCTGTGCGAGCGGAAGGTATATCTGGAGGTCTGTTATATATTTGGAATAAGGAGCTAGTGGAGGTAGAGGATTCACTATATAATGCCCATTCAATCTCTATTTTGTGTAACAATAAAGCTTTTTAGCCCACCCATGTTACAAGACAAATGTCACATACTTATGTGGTAAGGTGGGACCCACTACTTTTCCCCTCCCAAAAGTGTTAAGAGGGGGGTTTCCAACTTATGTGGCAGTGGGACCCACCATGCCACATAAGCATCAGACATTTATTTTGTAGAGTCTTTTACTCTATGGAGCCCAAAGTTACAAAACAATTCCATTTACTACCTTAAAGTTATAATAACTCTCCAAAAACCTTATTTTTCTAACTTGCTTACAAAAACTACCCTAATTTTTAAAAAATCTCTTTTTGCCCTCCATTTTAACTTATTTTTCCCTTTTCTTTTCCCTTTTTTCACTGAGAAATTAAAATCTGAAACTCGTTTTTCCCAAGTTCCCAAACTCCTTCCTTCTTTCGTCTTCTCTATGTCTCTCACACACACACCATCTCTGGTGTTGGGATACTAATTTGGGGATTTTATTTTTCCTGATCAAGACTCTTGGTCGCTCAAATTATTGTGGGTTACTGGGTTTATTGAGGAAAAAGATGAAGAAAGAATAGGAAGGAGTTGGGATTATCTCCATTAGAATCAATGGTTCAAGAAAGATTTGGATGTTGGGGTTGTACATTGGCCACTCCATTTACCTCTTCTTAGGTTACATCTTACACAACCATGGTTGCCTACACATATAAGTCTGGTGTTTTTCTATATTATAGATTAACATCATGTCTTTCTTCTTCAAACAGCCCTATCCACCATTGTGAATGAGCTCGGTTGGAGGCACCCAACACCACAAACCAAGTGAGGTATTTGTTGGCTATGCGATGCCATCTTGATGTATAGGTTTGAGTGTAATTGTGAGATGTGGAAGATAGTAATGCCGTCTTCTCACTGGCAACCATCAGATGAGCATTAATATTTTAAATAAGTTAAGCAAATGATTCTGGTTTTAGTAGAGAGACAGAGTCGTTGCTCGGGAAGATGAAGAAATGGATTTGGGATTCCGTTTTTCATTAGAAAAAACGAAAAAAATAGAATAAATGGAGGTAAATTAGGGATTTTAAAAAATTGGGGTACTTTTTGTAGAAAACAAGGTTCCTAAAGAGTTATTGCAAATTCAAGGTAGTAAATGTAATTATTTTACAACTTTGGGGTCCATAGAGTAAAAGACTCTATTTTGTAATATGGTCGGGCCAAACATCAGCGCTGTTTTGTGTAAAGCTACTTCGTCAGAGTTTAGGTGGGCTTTCTGAGGGGTTTAGGGTCCCAATCCTTCACGCAAATCAAAGCATCCAAAATATCTTCATTCAATCGGCTCCTTCTCTCGTTCAGAACCCTGCCACCTGCACTAAAAGCAGACTCCGATGCTACTGTAGACACTGGAGGTGTTAGTAAATCACGTGCCATGATGGAAAGCACTGGAAAATTCTTAGTGCCATTTGATTTCTACCATGACAAAATATCAACTCCACTATCTATTTGAAATACAGTGTTTAAATATGCATCAAGTTCACATGCATTTGCAGAACCTGCAATTTGTTTACCTTTTCTTCTAGCAAGTAATAATTCTGCTGCATCTTGACATTGGGGTTGGGTGTGCACTACAGATGTTTGTTGTGCACTAACACTATAATTTGCTGAATAATGTTTATATAACTCATTTAACATATCAAAAATAATAGAATCTGTAATTGGAATATTAATAAATAAATTTGAAGTAATACCGTCAATTAATAACATGGTACCATCTATTTTTTTATTAGGGTCCATACATGAGGCTAAATAAAAAACAGGAGGAATTTCTTCCCAATATTTCCTATATTTATCTTCCATTTTATTTAAAACTGAATCATAAATTGGATCTGTTCTACAATTCATAAAAGCTACTGAAATATTATACAAATGATTAAGTGCAATACAAGTAGTAGGATAATAAACACCGGATAAAGCTTTTGTAGACTTGTAAAAAGTCTCTAAAAAAGTTGCTAAACTAGTAGCACGTGTAAAATCATTATGAGTTACAATAGTATTGCCATATTGATTATTAAAATCTACAATTATATTTTCATAACCTTTGCATTGTTTTAACATAAGATAGGTTGAGTTCCAACGTGTAGGCATGTCGGTTTTAAATGTTCTAGGTGTCAAACCATTAAGAGTACATAATTTTTTAAAATTTTGTAATCTAGAAGGTGAACAAACAATAAAAAGTATGGCATCCTTAATTTTCTCAACAAAATTAAGGTATGGGTCATCATTAATTTCTTTAATTCCTTCTTGCACAATCAAATTAATAATATGACAACAACATTTAATATGAAATAATTGTCCTTGGTAAGGAGGACGAAAATTACGTTGAAATAATTCAATTGCACTCATATTAGCACTAGCATTATCAAAACTAATACTAAAACATTTAGAGACAATGTTATATTCATTGAGTATACTTAAAATGCATTGATAAATATGTTGACCACTATGGGGATATTCTAACAAACGAAAGGCAATAATTTTTTTAATTAAAGTCCAAGAGCTAGCATCAATATAATGAGCAGTAAGACAAAGATAACCATATTTATTACAACCGGTCCACATATCGGAAGTAAAAGAAATTGCACCAACATGAGAAGAAAATTCAGAAATCAACTTTAATTTCCTATCATTAAAAATTTCTAAAAGATCAGATCTACATGTGCCTCTACTAACTTTTTGAAAAGAAGGTTGAACATAATTTTTCAAAAAATGTTCAAGTTTAGGGTCTTCGGCAAAAGTAAATGGTTGTTCTGCTCCAGCTACATACAATGCTAACCCATCTCTCATTTTACGTTGGTTGTATGTAAAAGTTCCAATCCCACTAGATCCTATACTAATTTGAGTTTGTTTTGGGTCATTGGGGTTTTGGTGTTTGGGAAGACAAGTCTCAAGGTGCCTCCTTAAGGCACCGGTACCGCCTTTAGAATGCGGTTCATAATTTGCAGGACAAAGATTGCATACAGCTCTTTTTTTCATTTGTCCGAGATGCTCTATCTCTTTAATTGTAAATTGATTCCAAACATTTGATGTTCTAACCCTTGTTCTTTTTTTACTAGTAGCAGTAGAGGGAGTAGTAGGATCTACTTGTTCTTGGGGGGGAGTAAAATTATCATCTTCATCAACATGTGGGGGAGAATTATAGAGATGATCCATAATGATATATATAAAAAAAATTAAAATTAAAATATAAATACCTCAAAAAATGAACTAAAATTGATTGAGAATTGAGAGGATGAGACTTGAGATCTTGAATTCTTGATTCTTGATTCTTGATTCTTGATTGAGTAAGAGAATGAATGATATGGTGAGAAAGAGAATTTTATGAGAGATTGAGAGAAATAATTGAAGTTTTGTGAGAAAAATGAGGTGTATGAGGTTGGTATTTATAGAAAAATGGAGGTGGAGGGAGAGGGTGCACATGACCATAATGCCCTTGGAAGTAGCCATTTTTTGGCTGTTATTAGGGGCATTTTGGTCAAAAAAACAAAAAAAACAAAAAAAACAAAAAATAGTTGTTTTTACTGATAATCGTGCCTAATCGTGTCGTGCCGCCCGTTGGCACGCCTAAACGCTATAAACGTGCCGACCGTTGGCACGTCTAACGGCTATAATCGTGCCTAATCGTGTCGTGTCGTGCCGTGCCGCCCGTTGGCATGCCTAAACGCTATAAACGTGCCGACCGTTGGCACGTCTAACGGCTATAATCGTGCCTACTCGTGCCATTTGCCGTGCCTAATCGTGCCATTTGTCGTGCCTAAACGTGCTGTGCTCGTGCCATTGGCGTGCCGTGCCAGTGTGCCGTGCCGTGCTCGTGTCGTGCCCGTGCCGTGCTCGTGCCGTGCCCGTGCCGTGCTCGTGCCATTGGCGTGCCGTGCCATGCTCGTGCTAGTGGGCCGTGTGGCTTGCCATGGCACGGCACGGTTACCTTAGTCGTGCCGGCACGGCACGATTAGGCCTCGTGCCGTGCCGTGCCGTGCCGGCACGACACAATTAACACCTCTAGGGGGGGCGCGGGGGATGACCGGGGATTAAGTAATTTTTGTTAAAAAATTTGGTATTAGTTTCTGATCTCAAATATCTTGACAAATACTTTCGTTGTAAAAATATAAATTTTGTTAAATTATTTTTTGTAGACTAAAAGTAAGAGCGATCCGCTTAATTACATCATTATTCTTACATCACTTGATTACAATGGCATGTGGGGCTTTCATGAAGTTGAACCAATGATTGATTTTCAGCGAAGATGATCCACATGGTTAGGATAAAATTCTCACAAAATAAATCAGCCCATTATAAAACATGTAAATTAACCTATGATCTAGTTAGTGAAAATAAACAACCATTGAATCATTCATTTTACTGTTAAATTGCATCATTTAATGGATGGTGGCGTTAAAAATTTTAGAATGAGCAGATTTTCGGTGAGGATGATCTACATAATGAGGGGAGCAACTTCAAAAAAAGCATCCCTTGGGTCATCTATATGTGCATGGGCCCCCACAGATAGTATAATGGTAATGTAGAATAACTATATAAGTGGATCGATCCCATTTGCACTATAAGTTATAAAATTTTTAATTTTAAAAAAGGTTCACATTTTTTCTTTTCACCACGTGTACATCTTTTAGAAACAAAGAGTTAAGAGCACGAAATTTTCTATTTATCTATACAAAAAAAGGAGTCTTTTTTTTTTCTTTTGATGAAGGGACTATTACCCACATGATACAACAAAAGGGTGAAGATACACCACTCACTCGAAACATGTGTGTGAGAAGCATAGAAAATAGTCACGAGCTTACAAAATTCATCACTACGGATGTAGAGAAATTACAAACATCTACAAACATTCAAAAATCGCCACCACAAACAAATAGATCGAGGACTCCAACATATTATGCATAAGTCAAATTGAATGACAAATGACAGCTAAGAAAATTATTTGAACCCAACATTAACACTATTACATCATAAAACAAAAGACGGACCACATTCTGTAGAAAAACGTATCCGATACAATAATCGAAAAAACTATTGTAATGTCACGACTGTAGGCCCAATTAAGTGGGTGTTCCCCTAATTTAAACTTTCGTACATGCATATATTGGTTGTTAATCTCTATATATAATGAGGCTCCTATGCGGCTTGCATAAGAGCCGTGTATGAAGTTGTGTGATTTCTTTTTTTTTTTTTTTAAAGAAATACTGAAGATATCCTGTCATATTATTTATTTGTTTACACTTGGGTTACACTTGCCAATGTAGTCATATGGAATTGATCCAATGGCTGACGTTTTTTTACGATGATCTACTCAACGTCTAAATCACATCAACATATATACTGTCATCAGTGGGCCCACCTAATATCTTATTTATTTATTTATACTTAGGTTACACTTGCTAATGTATGCGGTCATGTGGGGCTTCTAAGTGGGCTCAATTTTGAGCTGAGCTGAGCCGTGTAAGCCGAGTCCAGATAAGAGAGTGAAAGACACAGAAAAATTAATTAGCCGAATTTTCGGAGCCGCAGCTTGGCTCGCTACAGTAAAAATGGTATTCTTGCGTGCCTTTTTCATATTTCCAAAATACCCCTGTGTTCTTAATCAATTCCATTCACCTATTTTAATTTGAGAGAGAAAAAAAATAAAAGAGAAGGGTAGAATAGAGACTCAAAAAGAAAGAGAGAGAAATGTGAGAGGCGGACAACGTGGGTCCGTCCTCTTCTGACTTTTATTTTTAAAAAAAGAAAAAAATGAGAGAATCGAGAAAAGAGAGAAAAGGAAGGGGAAGTATGTCCTCCCATGGAGAGGAGAGATTAAGTAGGGGTGGGACTCGGGCGGGTTGGGCGGGTTAGAGGCTTTGGACATGCCATGCCATACTGTATCTCATTTGCCCGGAATGCCCATAGAACCCACAAAACCTATAAGAGGCTTACCCACGCAAGACCCGAGTGGGTTTCTCGGGTTCTTCGGGTTTTTTGGGTTCTTCGGGTTGCCCATGTTTCAATAAATTTAGGTGATTGAATGAAATTATGAATATAAAAAATTAATAAAAATAAATAATAAACTTAAATAAATAAAATATCCTTCATAGTTTAAAAAGATAAACAAACTAACAATCTACTCACATAATAAATGAAAAATTTAAACATAATATAGTAACAACGAAATCCAAATCTTGTCTTTATACTATTTTGAGTTTTACTTATTAAGTAATATTATAATTTTACTTTACATATAATGAGACAAAAGGAAAGTTTTTATTTTGGGTCTTAATACCTCCATCCTGTATTAGTAACTTAATATATTTATCTATTTATATCTTTCAAAATACTTCGTAAAATTAGAGTTTTCTTTTTCTGGTCACATGTTTCAATGCTAAAAATCAATTTAATTCTTAATATATATATTTCTCGGGTTGGGCGGGTTGCTTGGGTTGGCAATTATCTATGCCCATGCTTGCCCAAATTTAACTACGGGTTGGCAATATAATACCCATACTTGCCCAAATGTCCAGCAACCTTCGCCCATGCTTGCCCAAATACCGGGTCGGGTTTGGGTTGGTCGGGTTGACCCAACCCAAATCCCACCCCTAATTTTAAGACCGACAAATTGAGTTTGTCGCGAAGCGCCCACAAGTTCAATGAACGCGCGTAGCGCGTGATGGAGAGCCAACTAACACACGTTTCGCGCATGTGGGGGGCTCGTTTTGTATATATGAATGATGCTCATGCCGGTGGAAATGGGACTGGGTCCTCATAAATATACACAACCACTAACCTTAATTACAACGTTTGACGTTTAGATGGATGGGTGATGGGGCCATAATCAATCCAGAAAATGACAATTCGAGTAAAAGAGTACGTGTGGCTCAACGTTCTCCAACAACAACCCAAGCACAGTAGTAGTCTTTTCGTATTCAATGATCCATCTCTTTAGCAATATCATTTATTTGATAGGTCCATTTCTCATATACCTTATTTTTCTGTTTCAATGAAATATTTTATCCATAAAAAAACAAATATTATTTATGTGATATCCTGAAATAGTTTTAATTTCCTAGATATCTACAAGTAATATTCACATTCAATTTTTTTGCTTTTTTTTTTTTTTTTTTTTTAAAATCAACGGTGCAGAGATCGTTATTAAACAATGGGACGTTGATTTTAAAGATGAATTGATTTTTTTTATAATGATGGTGAGGAACCGACAGAACTTAGAAACCGATGGGTGTAACTTGTAAGACCAATTACTTTAGACAGCTTAGTTCCCTACCAATCATAGTGAGGTTTTGTTCACCCACGTTAAGCGTGGGTTAACAAAGTGCAGCTAGGGCTATGCGTTTATGTAAAAGTGCATTAATGGGGACCTGCTGCTGTGGAGGTCGAGGTGGCGGAGGCCATGAAGGTGATTGGGTAGTGGCAGTGGTGGTGGCATGGCAGTGAAGATTAAATTGAGTGATGTTAAGGTGGAATTTTTTTAAAGGAGACTATTGCTCATAATATATATTTAATAAAGTTAAGATACATTATGATAGGTGTGTGTGCATAGTCAGTAATTCGGTGTTCGGTAAAAGTTCAGTTCGGGAATCTTTTGGGAATTATTCGAATTTATGGACGAAAAATTATGTCAAATATCCGGTCAAATAATCGGAATTCGGTAAAAATGCAGTTTGGGAATAATTCGAGTATAGTTTGGATGATCCGTAAAAAAATTAGCTTAAAAATTCAGATATATATACAAGTACCATGTCTAAAAATATTATATCTTATGATAAAAAAATATATATTATATCTTATCATAAACTACAATAATAACAGTACCCATTCAATAAGTCTTCAACTCGTACAATGGAACTAGTATATATAATGGATTGAACAATAATTAAGATTTAAAAAAAAAAGAATTATTCAAAAAGGGCGGTTCGGATTCGAAAATTATTCGCGAATAATTTGGGATCCGTTAAGAATGCGCGAATTATTCCAACTCATTGAATAATGTTGTTATTCGGTTCGGTACGGCATTAATACATTCGGTTCGCGAATAATTTGTGAACTTACTAACTAAGGGCGTGTGAGAAGCGTAGAGACACTGTCAAATAAGTTTGATCCACTAACCATAAGAGAACTATAGAATAATACGTACAACTATGACATTGGATAATTAATGGTAAACTATAGACCAAGAGTTTTGATCCGAAAACTACTAAAGTCATAGATGAGGATGCACAAGGATTGGACCAAAAACCCATGTTCAATTTTTATAAGTACTTAAAAGGAGGCTATATCGTCGCAACAAATAATGTTGGACCGACAGATGGGGATGAAAATTAGGCACACGACCTATCCAATGTGGATATGATAATTAGGAAATTGAGTGCCAAATCATGAGGTCCTACCATGTGATTATTAGGGTTGTGCAAGCGTGACGCCAACTATTCATGTGGACGTGAAGCCTTGTAGATTATTTCTTAAAAAATTAACTTATTATAAAATTTCTAACTCAATCAAAACAGTAGTTAGAAATTGATTGAAAATAAACGGTGAAAAATAGAGTTCAATTCTTGATCCGGTTAAAAATTTTATAAAAAAAATGGAGAAAACATAAAAAATCAACCATTGCAGTGGATCCCAAACCCTTGAATTGGGCCAAAAGGCCGTGGTGTTGTCACGCTAGCACGGTCCCTAATTTCCTCTAGCTAACAGTTAAAAGTGGGCCAGTTGTTTTGTTAGATTGGACAAACACGTGGAACTTATGGCCGGTTGCTCTATAATTAATGTTGTTCGATTTTTCTTACACCACAAAAGTATCTTTCAAACTTATTATGTAGGTGTGTACTCGAGATGATAAGGAACCAAATCTGGATAAGGGATTAATGTTTCAGCCCAAAATTTTACTTGATTGGCCCAATTATCATTCAGATATGTGAAATTGTTAATACATATTTCTTAAAACGCCATATTCTTTAAGGCGATAAGCTACTTTATGATTAGGTTATAGTTCTATATAATCGATAAATTACTTTGTATTATTTAAATCTACCATTGATTGTTAACTATAAGAATCCGACATATTCTAAAACTGATAACTACATAATTCATTGATTACAATCAATGTTAAATTGGATATGCATGGCTCAATCACCACTAGTTTGCAATCAATAATAAAGTTTTAGAATTGGCTGAATTTCAATGAGGGTGATCTATATGGTGAGGAGAATATCTATCGTCATCAAAATTCAGCACTTGGATCATCTCAATGTAGACACACATGCTAAAGAATTAAAGATGAATAAGGATGTGTGAGGATCCTACCTATGCATATACATATATATATACTATAGCCCCAACATGCGCTACGCATATGTGGGTTGGCTTTATCTCAATAAACTCATTTTTTCTTTGTGAAAAATTATGCGGCGTATTATTTAATTTTGTTAACCCCTTCACACGTGTTATGTTGATTTTTTTCTCCCAACAAACTCACTTTGCCCCACCTCACACGCGCTACGTAACCTGCTCCCTACATAAACCACTAATTTTTTTTCTGTTAACAATGCACTTATTCCTTTTTGACACTATCCCATGAAACTCTCATGTGGTCGAGATCGTTGTTACAAAAAATCAGTCTTTGGATCATTCCATGTAGCACCTACCATTATGTGTAAACCGAGTATAATTATATTATAAAAAAGGTTGTAGGTGGGCCCACTTGAAGACAACCCATGGGCTGTTGTGATTTGAACAGTGAATAGATCATTTTCACAAAAAATCAATTATTGAATCATATTTGAATGAGCTTTATAGTTAGTGTAAGTAGAGTGTAAATTTGAAGTGAGTTTAAAAAAAGGCATAAATGGTATTTTTCCAAATGGTGACGAAGGAGTTTGATGGCTCTAATCTAACAAAAAAAAAACTAACAACTTGTAAATTAATGGAGTTAGGAGTTTTGGAATAATGATACGATTTTTGGTGAAGATGATCTAAATAGGAGGGAGATTATTCCTACCAAAAATCATCCCCACGATCATGATGATCATGTGGGTCCCATAAAATCTTATAACCAAATTAAATTGTTGGATAAGTTTGTATGCAAATTCTTACTTTATATAAAAAAGCGTTTAGTTGGGAATTACTTAATCATTAATCCTTCTAATTAAATCGCAAGAAGTACCCCTATAAATTGTGCAAGAATGAGGAATGGAATACACACCACCAACTTACCAGCAGAAAATCAGAAATTCTGATCAGCTAGATAGAGACTAGTTCGAAAATGAGGTACGAACTTATTAACGAGTTCGATGTGGCTGGGGCCTCAGCCAACGATATCTGGGCAGTCTACAGCTCCCCTGACCTCCCCAGGCTCATCGTCGAATTACTTCCCAGTGTTTTCCAGAGAATCGATGTCGTCGAAGGCGATGGTCGTCTTGGTACTGTTCTTCATGTTGTATATCCTGCTGGTACGTACATATTTTTTTCACGACCCAATCGAACAATTAATTTTGTATGCATAGCATGGTCGATGAATATTATTTATTTATTTACATATATATGTATGTACATATCAGGATCGGTGCCGCTAGAGTACAAGGAGAAATTCGTAACGATCAATAATCATAAGCGTCTGAAGGAGGTACTACAGATCGAAGGAGGGTACTTGGAGATGGGATGTACATTTTACATGGACAGATTCGAAATCCTAGAGAAAGGTTGCGATTCATGCATCATCAAATCCATCACTAAGTACGAAATCAAGGACGAACTTGCCGACAAGGTTTCTCCTCTTATCAGCGTTGATTCACTTGTTCCCATGGCCCGAGCCATCTCAAAATATGTTTTAGATAAGAAAAAAACCGCCAATGCCAACAGCCCTAAGAAGCATGGACATGGCCATATCCTCGGCATTTTTTAAGAATGTGCACGATCATATACGTACGTACCTATGTTCATCGATATATATTGATCCTCGATCATGATCATCGGTACGTATGGTACGTTATCATATTAAGATGATAATGCTCTATTTGGTATGTAAATTAAACCAATGGAGGGAATTGAATAAGATCGATTTGATGATCGATTCATCGATGTACGTGGGAACAAATAAATCAAGCCCGCGGGGATGTACTGTCCCGTGTGCTTGAGAGTGTGTTGTGGAGTAGTTAATAATTAGTTCGAATGTTGTAAACTACTCACTATGATATTTTATGGGAGTTTTTGTTTTGGAAATCACCACACTTGTGCGATTCAAAAAAAAAAAAAAAAAAATTGAGATGGATTCGAGCTCTTTTGGACCTCTAAAAATGGTTGATCGTATGGATAATCAGGATAAATCCACACCACAAGAAAAACGAGCAAATAATCAACAAGAAAAATAATAGAGAAGAATATGAGAACATGCCACAAGATCTATATGTGGTTCACCACTTCAAGTTGGGGATCCTCTATATAGGCGATGATACAACAACACCTTTATTACTAAGATCAAAAGGATTACAAATTAATCAAACACAACACTCAATCACTCAAAAGATCACTCTAGATCTCACAAACTTTTTTTTTCAATGGTTTGCCAATTTCCATCGACCAGTCAACCCATTGATGTGGTATCCCATTTTTTTTTTTTTGATCGATAAAAGTTATTCATTAATCAAATCAAGGGTACAAGAGAAATGGACCCGACTAGCATCAGTCATACAACCCAGCACCATAACCCAAGTTCCCAACACACAGAAACAAACAAAAACACCCAAAATACAAGAGCTAGAAAAAATAGGGAACAAAAACTCAAGGAGGATCAAAGAATGTTTCACGCCATCTAACAATAATATTATCAAACGAGATGTTGGTAAACGTTCTCCTAGCTGAATACCAATAAAAAACAGAGCTTTTTATTGAGTAAATATATATATATTTTTTTTTGATCCATGTAGGGTGGTAGGGAAAACTAACTCTAAATATCCATACAGAGGAACAAATCATGAATGTGTGTCAAAATTTCCGGGCACAAAAGATGACCAACAGCCCTTGTGAGGACAAGGGATGCATGCATGTAAGGGATGTAAGGGATGCTTACATTTCTGTTTTTCACACGATCTGAACTCCAAGATTTTATATTAACAACACCAAATTAACGATCGTTTGCAACAGGCGGGTCTTAAGTGTTACAAACATTTGCCGCGATTTCTGTTTATTTGGCTACAGATTTTGCATAAAAACTGTTGCAAACAAGTACTAGATATAGTTAAAAGAACAATAACAAGATGAGGGGACGGGTATTTCATGCACCCCTGTTTACATGTTCCACCCAAATCATTGTTACACTTGGCTTACATCAACTAATATACTCTTATAGAAATGATTTATGGGTTAAATTTATTTTTTTTAACTATCAGGATAATTTTCTCATTACGTACATCATCCTTAAAAAATTAAAATCAAAATAAAAAATCAAGAAAATTAAAGCCCCATAAACTAAAAAATTATCATGATCACATTGCACATTACCCCCTTTTTCATGGGATAATTCTTTGAATTGAAGGTGGAAAGTCAGCCATGAGATGAGTGAACTCACAGTTTTAAGAACTTGACCAATGAAGAAGGAGAGAACATGCTCAAAAGAGGTGCACAAAATAGCACTCGCAAACAAATCTTGGTCCCAAAAAGCACTCTTAAATGTGACAGTTTAATATAATGTCCCAATTTCACCAACTATATAAAAGTGCTTTTTGGGTCTGAGTATTTGATACTCCTAGGCCCTAACTTTACTTTAATACCTTGGGCTACTCTGGTATATTCCACCAATGTGTGTCTAATTTTGTTCACCATTTCTAATTTGGGTGAATAATACCCCACTATACGATTGGGTTTTGTTCATGAACGTAAACAAAATCGAGCAAGAGACATGTGGTTAAAATTCATGCAGTAATGAAGGAAGTGTGATGGTGGCCGGCCGGAGGTGGCGGAAGCCATGTCATTATGGTGATTCTGTAATTGTAGTGGTGGTTGCGGTGAATAGTCAAGTAGATTAATAACTGGGACCGTTACGAAATGTAAGACCAGTTTATTTTATCAATCAAGTAAGAGGCTTAAAAGTTTTAGAATAAATTGATTTTTTTTAAAATAATCTATAAAATGAGGGGATCATTTTCACTGAATATCCATTCTTAGATTATCTTTTACAAAGAAAATCATGGAGGGGAGGCGGTTGCCCAAGTCCCTGTTGACCAGAGGCCTCATTTTTAGTTGTAATGCTACTTTAATTTTTTTTTTTTTCTTTTTAAAGAGAAAACTTTACCTAACGGCAAGTGCCATGGGAAACCTTTAAGGAAGGGGTTTGGGGTAGGAGTTTAAAGTATTGAGGAAGAGCAAGTACCATGGAGAGAAGATGCATGGGTGGCACAATTTGTGCCATACGACACAATTAGTGTCGCGCGGCACAATCTATGCCGTATGCCTAAAATTAAGCCCTTCAAAACTCCTTATTCCCGCATCGAAATATGGCCTTAGATTATTTTCATAGTTTGGGAGGAGGCAAAGATTGTGCCGTGAGGCACAATCTCTGCCTTCTCCCTCAAACCTCTTGCTCCTGTCCCAAATATAGGACCAGAGGGAGGGGTTTGGTTATTTGGGGTGTCTATGGTACTTGCACTAACCTCAAAAATCACTTTTTTTACTTGTTTAAGGTGTCCATAACACTTACCCTAATGCCATAAATAGCTGATTTGGAAACTGACGTTTCAACTTATTATATAAACTGACATCTCTATTTTCCAAGCTGTAGATGTACTATTTGGTCCAAAGATTTGACTTACTTGGCTTAATTTCCAAGCTCTAGATGTGCTACTTGGTCCAACGATTTGACTTACTTGGCTCATAGTAGTGTAAGTACCACTTTTTCAGGGGTGGGTATCGATCGGTGTCCAACTTAATTTGAACCATCCAGAACCGATCTAAATTACGTGGGTTTTTTTACTTTTCAAATCCACCACCAATCCAGTCTTTAATTGGATTGGGTGCCATCCAAACGAATTAGACTCGATTTAGATCAGATTAGATGGTCTGTTTTGGCCGATGATTTTTTTCTCCCAACATCGTTCACAAGTTACAATATTCTTTTATGTTTCAAAACTTAAAAGTGGAACATGCATCCATCCTAAAAAAAATTATCTATTTATATTATTTTTAGCACTTAAAAACAAGCTACATCTTATTTTTTTGGAAAACTGATAGGGTTATTAGATAAAAATATATGTACCCACTGAGGTCGTCGCTTAGAGATTAGTAGGAATGAGAGTGGAAAATGAGGACTAGGGTTTTGTGAAGAGTGTGGGTTAAAAATTTTGGAGTTTAGATCTTTTGTATTTTTTTTTCTATTTTATTTTTATGTTTTAAAAAAAGTGAAAGTTGTAAAATTTAAATATTATAATTATAAATAATATAAAAATATTGAGTATTTATTAAAATAATTTGTCTTGTTCAATTTAATCGATTTTTTAGATGACCCATCCAACAACCAATCTAATCCGGTCGGTTTTTAAGAATTTAAAACCAAGCTAATTCAACTAACCAATTGGATTATTTTGGATCGAATTGGATTAGTCGATTCTGCCTATATTTGCCCACCCCTACACTTACGATGATAAATTAATTAATAAATTTATTTAAATATTAAATATGGCAAGGATAAATTCACATAAAATTTTTATCCAATTATATGTCAGTTCTAATTAAGTTGTCGACACTGCAAATTTTATAAAATATTTTATAGGTTGTATAAAATTGACAAGTCGTTTTATGATTTTGTTGTAAACTTTACATCACCGACAAACTATTAGAATTATTGGTTTTGTAGAGTTAGTATTAGAAAATTTAAATTATGCGAATTAAGTATAAAGTTGTGCAAAAATATCAGTAGCTAGCCTATCAAATATGGCCACAGATATTTCCACAAAATTTTTTATTAATGCCACACAACTCAAATTTATATTGTCGGTTCTATACAGTTGATATACAAAATAGCTTGTCGGATATTTATAGCCGACATCACTTAGTTTGGTGGTTCTAAGTTACCAACAAATTATCTTATAAAATTTGTAATATCAATTCTCAGTTACTGATGAATAATTCGACCAAAAATTAGAATGCTATTTTGTGCACCCACTTTAAATGAGGATGCACATTACCAATTACCATCCAACCATTAATTGTTTTGCAGTCAAAGAGAAGTAGAGTAGACTATATAGCATTAAATGGTTGGCTGGTGGCTATAATTAATGTGCACTCTCATATAATTTGGGTGCACAAAATAGCACTCTAAAAATTGTGCAGGTATTATAATTATTTGTGTTGAAATATCCGCGGCCATTGAATATCAAGAAGCATAACTTAAGAATTATGCATAAAGTCCCACATTTTATTGAGAAGGCTCTAGTGATTTGGGGAAAAAAATATAAATCTATTGTTAAACAACCGTTTTTTTAAGCTCAAATTTGTAAAGAGAGTTGTTAATATTATATTTATGCTGATATAAGGGGGAAAGAGCCAATTCATTCCATTATGCTCTACAAACCCTAGCTACAAACCAATTAGATATTTTACTCACCAAATAAAAATTTTATGAATACAAAAAAAAACATGAATAAAAGAGTTTTATAAAATTTTATTAGATGGTAGCTAGGGTCTTGCGAACCCTCGTTAAGCGAAATCTATTAGAGGAAAGTGAGTATGATCCTACGGTTAGATGGACGAGAACGAGATCTAACGATTAGATGGATCGAGATGGAGACCAAGTTCAAGATCAAGAGAAGATTCTGAAGATCAAAAGAAGATTCTATGATCTAAAAGATATATCACAAGATCTAAAAGATATTTGTGTATATTTAGGAAATATTTCATAATTATCTAGTTTCCTAATGTTTATCTAGTTTCCTTATTTGTAGGTCTCTTCACTCTATAAATAAGAGTGCAATATGTAAACAAATGTATCCCCGGTATCCCAGAGTTATATCGGTGATTAATAATATTCAGCCATTGTGGCTTTTGTGTCGTGGATGTATGTCGATGATTAGACCGAACCACGTTAAATTCTTCTTGTCTGTTTTATCTTTATTTTATATTTCAGATTTCTCCCAATCTAAAATTTAACAAAATCAAAATCTTAAGAATAGGAATAATTTTTCATTAATTTTGTGCACTAATTATTCGAGGTTAACATGTTAATATATCGCTCCTCTAATATCTTCATGTCAAACATACAGCACGTTCCTGTCATTATTCGATTAAATTAATATGCACTAATCCATCGAGGAAAGCGCGGCATCGTGGGAGCCTTAAAACGCAATCCTTAAATTTATGATTTGAAGCATTTGGCAAGTTGGCCATGTTATAAAATGCTTAAAATCATAAGTGTAAATCTGTAAGTACAACAACATGTACATAAATTTATAGAGAATTGTGAAATTTACGGTAGATGTATAATATTTGGAAGTTAATGATTCACGCAAAATTTTAAAATTCAGACATCCACCGTTCATTTAAATTTATATAAAATTGATGTACATAAAGCATTTTTAATATAAAAATGGGTCATTTTGTTCGATTGGATAAACACGTTGAACTTATTGCTCTATAATTAGTTTATTTGAGATTATTTGTTTATACAACAAAAGCATCTTTCAACGTGCCATGACTCGTTTGATATATATCTCTATTAATAAAGTGGTATCAGCTTGCATAAAGTATACGTGATACTTTTAATTATACATAGATTTCATGTACTATGTACATATACTTGCACAGGGATTTCGTAGATGAAAATAGATTAGTTCAATTGTTCATGTCTAGTCGTGTTGCAATGTTTTTATGGGGTTCGTGTGAAGATAATTCAAAGGTATGAAAATGTTCTCCACATCATGAATTACCTAACTTTTGATGAATATTACAAAGGCCTTGTAAAAAATTATACGAATAAACTTGTATGCAGATCCTAACTCTAAAAATCACTGGAGAGTCAAATTATTGAAAGAGATAGATATAGCTTGAGTTGGAGGTGCTAAAATTAGTATGTTAACTATGTCAAACAATCATTCTCTATATATGAAGAATTTTGTTATGCCATATTATTAGTATATATGACATAAAAACAACATGTATGTATTATTTTATGTCACAAATTATACCATACAAAAAAATTAACTTCCGTAACAATTAGCCAGCCCCATGGGGTTATAAGGTGTCCCAATAGTAGAATCCTTCTTTCGTATGTACCATGAGCGACATGGTGGCTTATACGGCTTATGTTGAGCCAGTAGTTAAGAAGCAAGTATAAATAATTTAAATATATTGCTCCATGCCAATAAATGGAGATAAAATAATGTATTTATTTATTCTTTACCTAGTAATTAATTAAGTAATAATCTGCAGCTGGCCAATGAAATTGCAAGAAGAACTCTATAAATAGTGCATAGTATGTGGATGGGTATACACACCAACTTACCGAAATTTGCAGAAACCATCAAACCTTAATTTATCTCTAAGTCCTTTCGAAACAGTTTAAGAAAAATGAGGTACGAGCTTATTAACGAGTTCGATGTGGCTGGGGCCTCAGCCGACGATATCTGGGCAGTCTACAGTTCCCCTGACCTCCCTAAGCTTGTAGTCCAATTACTTCCCACTGTTTTCGAGAGGATCGATGTCGTCGAAGGTGATGGTGGTCTTGGTACTATTCTTCACCTCGTATATCCTCCTGGTACGTACCTACCTATCATCTTATTAATATTTACATAACATGTTTTTGCTATAAGATTTTTTTTGTTTTTTTTTTTATAATTTGAAAATTTATTATTATGTATATACGATATATTCAGGATCGAAGCCGTTAACTTACAAGGAAAAGTTCGTAACGATTGATAACCGTAAGCGTCCAAAGGAGGTACTACAGATCGAAGGAGGCTACTTGGAGATGGGATGTACATTTTACATGGACAGCTTCCACATCCTAGAGAAAGGTTGTGATTCATGCACCATCAAATCCATCACTAAGTACGAAGTTAGCGATGAGCTCGCTGCCGAAGTTTCTCCTTTTATAAGCATTGAGTCGCTTGTTCCTATGGCCCGAGCAATCTCAAAATATGTTCTAGATCAGAAAAAAACCGGTACTACTCCTACTAATGGTTGCAACAACAACGACGGCCCTAAGAAGCATGGGCATGGGCATGGGCATGGCAATGGTGGCGACCATTGTTAAGAATGCATGTGATATGGCACGTACTAGTACTGTATGTTCGATGTGCATATATATATATATATATATGATCGAGCGAGGATTTAATTGTCGATCAATCTATATAATCCTTGACTCTTTCGAGGATTTAATTGTCGATCGATCTATATAATCCTTGACAGTTTCGATCCAGATCGATCATCATCAGTGCGTACGGTTACCATCAACTATATCCTCTATCTGGTTAATTATGCAATAATATTAATAGCAATAAATCAGGCTGGCATATATGTACTACTGGTCGATCGCCAGCAAGTGTTAAGTTAATTTGAATTAATTTTGTACTCCCTGTGTGTTTTTTTTTCTTTTCTATGGATTAATGGGTGTCTTAAATTTGTTTTAATTAATTAATGGCATGTTAATTAAATCAGACTTAATTAATTTGATTAGATTTGCTTTGATGGTGCATTTGGATCAGGGTGGGTAATGAATGCGGAGACTTTACATATTCAAGTCGATCTAAGGAATTGCACGATCCAGCACAATAGATGACCCTAATACATATTATGTAGATTTGTGAGGTGGGCTCAGTGTCCCTAATACATATCATGTACATGGTAACGTTAGTAAATGTAGTGGCAATTCATGAGGACCTCCAATTAGAAAGCCAACTCACTCCATCATCCTCTAGTGTTTTAAGATCTTTTTGCACCCAACCTATCGAGAATCTTCGTTATAGACGAAATCAAAGTCTTAAATAATAGGCATAATTTTAATTAATGGTGCACTAATTCAAGGTTAACATGTTAATCGGTCCTCTAATTACTTCGTGTCAAACAGCACGTTTCTGTTATCATTCGATTAAATTAATATGCACCCATCCATCGAGGAAAGCGCGGCATCGTGGGAGCCTTAAAATGCAAGTTTGCCATGATATGCTTAATTTCAAGAGAGTAATCTATACGTACAACAAAATGCATATAGGTTTTTAGTTTAATGGTTGTGTACTTTTTTCATGACTTCGAAAATATTCGGATCAAAACTTCTGAATTGGTTGTAATTTATCATTAAATTTGTCCCATGTAATATCTTGAAGTTCTCTGGTAGTGACGTCTCTTCATATGTCCGTGGTGATAACATTTGTATGCGCGTAGATCTTAATGGTTTCTCTTCATCCGTGGTGGCCATAACTCCCTTATGATTTTCGCGGTGACTCTACGTTTCTTATACACCTATTAGTAATAGTCAACGGTGTATCTTTTGTGAAATTTAAGTCGAAATTTAAAATTCACACATCTAGTGTCCATTTAAATTTTATAAATGATTGATGAGCACATTTAATATAAAAATGGAACATTTTGTTCGATTGGATAAACACGTGAAACTTATTGGTCAATTGCTCCATAATTAGCTTATTAGAGAGCATCTTTCAACGTGCAACATTGTAAGAGAAAATTTTGATATATATCTCTATTAATAAAGTGGTTGGTATCGGCTTAGATGGGAACGGCTCAAAGCCTCATAATGAGCCATCTCATCCATGTTGTGCCCGCCCTCCTTTTATTTATTAACACCCTGCTAGTTTTCATAAATTCCACACATGCTATAGTTGATTTTTTTTTGTAAGTATATATAATATATGATATCGCCACGCTTTCCTTACATTTGGTTTGCATATATAGGGGCACTTTTGTATAGTTTTAAAAAGAACTAAACTCTACTTCAATTCCACTTTATCTTTTTTATCACCCTACTTATTTTGAGAGGATCATAGGGTGGATTTTTAAACAACTTCAAATCAATTTTAATGGTATTAGAAGTTTGAGTGACTCATAATCATTATATATTGAGTTTGTTAGGTTCTCATATCCTATGTAGGACTCTCATCACGCACTCTCATTTGTGGTTGTTGGGCCTATCACATTTGAGCCTGCACTTTGATACCATATTAATTTTGTAGACATCTAACTCAAAATCAATGAAAAATTATAAAGGCACCCTCCAAAATATTATTGGCAGGCCCCATAACATAATAAATGCAAAGGTAAGGTATCCTCCTGATACGTACCTAGCTATCATTTTATTAATTTTTACATAACATTTTTTCGCTATAAGTTTTTTGTTTTTTCGTAAGCTGAAAATTAATATGTATATACGATATATTCAGGATCGAAGCCGTTAACTTACAAGGAGAAGTTTATGACGATTGATACGAGTAAGCGTCTAAACGAGGCCATATTATGCACTTATCAGGTTGCGATTCATGAGGACCTCCAATTAGAAAGCCAACTCACTCCATCATCCTCTAGTGTTTTAAGATCTTTTTGCACCCAACCTATCGAGAATCTTCGTTATAGACGAAATCAAAGTCTTAAATAATAGGCATAATTTTAATTAATGGTGCACTAATTCAAGGTTAACATGTTAATCGGTCCTCTAATTACTTCGTGTCAAACAGCACGTTCCTGTTATTATTCGATTAAATTAATATGCACTCATCCATCGAGGAAAGCGCGGCATCGTGGGAGCCTTATAAAATGCAAGTTGGCCATGATATGCTTAATTTCATGAGAGTAATCTATACGTACAACAAAATGTATATGGATTTTTGTTTTAATGGTTGTGTATTTTTTTCATGACTTAAAGAGATATTCGGATCAAAACTTTTGAATTGGTTGTAATTTACCATTAAATTTATCCTATATAATATGTTGAAATTCTTTGGTGGCGACATCCCTTCATCCGTGGTGATAACGTTTGTATGTTCGTGGATATTAATAGTTTATCTTCGTCCGTGGTGGCCATAACTCCCTTATGATTTTAGCGGTGACTTTACGGTTCTTATACACCAATTACTAATAGTCAAGGGTGTATCTTCTGTGAAATTGAGGCCGAAATTTAAAATTCACACATCTACTGTCCATTTAAATTTTATGTATGATTGATGAGCATATTTAATATAAAAATGGGACATTTTGTTCGATTGAATAAACACGTGAAACTTATTGGTCAATTGCTCTATAATTAGCTTATTTGAGAGCATCTTTCAACGTGCAACATTGTAAGAGAAAACTTTGATATATATCTCTATTAATAAAGTGGTTGGTATCGGCTTAAATGGGAACGGCTCAAAGCCTCATAATGAGCCATCTCATCTATGTTGTGCCCGCCCTCCTTTTATTTATTAACACCCTGCTAGTTTTCATAAATTCCACACATCTTATAGTGTATATGCTGATGTGATCTACACGTTGAATAGATCATTGTAAAAAAAAATCAGCCCTTGAATCAATTCCATATAACCACATTGACAAGTGTAACCTAAATATAAACAAATAAATAATATGACGGGATATATTCGGTATTTCTTAAAAAGAAAAAAAAAGAGAGATATCACGCAACTTCATACATGGCTCCTATGCAAGCTGTATAGGAGCCGCATTATATATAGAGATATGATATCGCCACGCCTTCCTTACATTTGGTTTGTATAGGGGCACTTTTGTATAGTTTTAAAAAGAACTAAACTACTTCAATTCCACTTTATCTTTTTTATCACCTTACTTATTTTGAGATGATCATATATTGGGTTTACGCCCTAAAACAATTAAAACGACATTTTATGTGTTAATAAATAGTTTATTAATTTCGCATGCATGATAATAATAATGAGTTTACGTAGATAAACTAGTTGCATGCAAGTGTTGCATGTGGGAGATATAGTTTATTAATACTTCGTTCGTAGTTTATTAGATCACGGTTCTATTGACGATAAACTATAATGCATTGGTTAATCGTGTGATATATCTCTGTTACCGGAGTGTTGACTCCTAAGTCCAATGCATTGATGTAACAAGTTTACATCGAACTGGTCAGCATGGAATTCTGTTATTTCATGTCACTGAATAACTAAAATTCTATGGAGACCATTGTTGCATTAAACCTCAATTCTGAGAATTAAAATATACCTTGCGTGTATATTATGTTCATTTTGTTTTGTCAATCAGTGACACTACAAAAATGAAGGGCTTTTGTGACGGTCTAAAACTGCAGCAAAAAGTTTAAAAACCGTAGCAAATTAGCTTCTGTGACGGTTTATATGCCTAGCTTTAAGTGGCGTAACAAATAGCTTTTGTGACGAAATTTTGCTACGGATTTATGGATCGTAACAAATGGTCTCGTTTTTGCGACGGCTGAAGCTATAGCAAATTGATGACCATGTTTGCCGATTCATAGGGTCTATTGTTACGACTCAAGCCGTAGCAAATGGTCCTAATCTTTTAGTGACGACCTCAACTCCGTCACAAAAAAATAATTATTTCACTTAATTTTGCCTGTTAGCGACGGACTAAAACCGTCGCAAATAACTATATTTTTTATTTTTTTTAAAAATCTGCCCCCCATATTTCTGGTTTGTTTTCCATGCTTATAGCCTTTTTCATTGAGCTGTTCACTGTATACATCCACACAGCTTCATCCATTCACATACATCCTTCATTTAAAGTTTTATACCAAACCATTCACATACAAATCAACATTCATTCATTCAAATTTCTCAAACCATTCACATCAACATTTATTCAAAAAAAGACTTCCATTTTTTCATTCACAATCACAATTCCATATATAAAGCTTGTCAACAATGAAACTTTAAGGTTTTCAACAAAGTATAAGTAACATTCCTAACTAAAAATAGTTGAACTATCGATTTACATATATCCAAAAGAATTTTAAGTTTTGAACAAACTATATGAGTCGTCCGTTTATAAATACTTTCAACTTGTCTTACTTTCAAGTTCATCCCTACAAAATTCTAAACTTGTGCACAAAGCTCACCTTCTTCTTCACAACTTCTAAGTTCCCAACCAAGCTTCACATGCAAGGAAAGAAAAAGAATACAACTTATTAGAACCATGTTTGTGCTAGATATAACAGTTCAAGAATAAATTAGAATTACAGCGCGCAGACTGCTAGCATGATGATGAGCACCATCAAATAGGAGAATTAATAAGAACACTTTAAAAGCACCCATTTGATGATTCTTTTATGTGTTGATAAGGGAAACCAAATGACCTGAAATTGTATTGNTTACTTATGTTTTTAGGTTTCTAACAATGTTAGTTATTATGGCTTTATGTTTCTAACAATGGTAGTTATTATGCTAGTTATATTTGTTTCCAATCAAATGCATGTTAATTACTTTAAATTTGCTATTTTATGTTCAGGTTATTTTCTTGGCTTTGTACAGGTGTCTGTTTCTGCAGTGATGTTAAATTTTTATTGTTGGAACAGATTGCAACGGTTCTAAAACGTTGCTAAGTAGAAGATTTAGCGACGGTTTTAAACTGTTCTAATTGTGAACAGTTAGGGACGCTAAAAACCGTGACTAAAGATTTGCGACGCCACTTTTAAGAACGGTTTTAAACTGTTCCAATTCATCTTTGCGACGGTTTGAAACCGTTGCTAAATCTCGAATTTGGTGTAGTGGCAGACTGCTAGCATGATGATGAGCACCATCAAATAGGAGAATTAATAAGAACACTTTAAAAGCACCCATTTGATGATTCTTTTATGTGTTGATAAGGGAAACCAAATGACCTGAAATTGTATTGTTAACAGAGAAACTAGAGCAAACTATCCTAGGTCCAACACCCACCATCATTCAACTACTTACAGGCCAGTAGCCGTGACTAATCGAGCAAAGCAGGCTAAAATGAATTTTCAAGTTCAATAAGGCAATAATCATAGCAACAAAGAGCCTACAATTATAGTTAAGGTGGAAAATGAACCATGAGGGCGTGTGGCATACAACGCATGGAATTCTAATTAACATATTTGAAAATCTTTCAACATTGATTATAAATGTTGCAGCAAACATACTTTAATAATATGGATGCCTTGATTCTCATAAGGTATTGATAAAAAAAAAAAAGATTAAAAAAATGGGAATAGGGACAAACCTATTAATAAATCGAAGGTAATAACTAGCTGCACCATTTGGAACCTGCACACCAAAGAAAATGCATAAAAAATAATCTCTTTAAAAATGAGAAAAAAATCAAATTTCATTTAAAAGTAAATATTTTACAAAATAAAATAATTAGTCTAGAAAACCAAAAAGGGTATTCCAAACTCTTCAAAGTTTAATTACAAATTAAACTGCATTTCCAAGTTATTATTAGAGACTTAGAGTAGCCAAGTACAATTAAAGTGGGAAAGGAAAATAATGATGAATTGATGATCTATGTATAGTATGTAATAGCTACCTAATAATAACGAATTAAAATGCATTTCCAAGTACAACACACTATATAAATAAATAAATTTACACAAAATGCATAACCAAAAGAAACTATACAAGCAAAGGGGGCTGAAGTCACCCCAAGTATAACACACTGAATTGTCTACTACATAGAATATGGATGCATTAATTAAGTCTTATACAACCCAAGTACAACACACTATATAAATAAATAAATTTACACAAATCATGAAAGCCTAATCAATTTACACAAAATAACATCATAAAGAAAATTACATACTCAAGATTTAACCATCGAATCATTCTGGAATTTTAACATGATGTAAATAAGAGAAATAAACATCAATACCAAAATTTTCAAATCAAACAGAGAAGTTTCCGGGCCCCAAAAACAAAAAATAACATCACGTTTATGTTGTCAAGCAAAAGACCTAATTTAGGGTAAAACATAGTCGGATTGAAACATTCGTATCTCACAATTTAACCATTGGACTGACCTAATATTTTGACACAAGTTGATGAAATACTAATCTTTTTACAGTAAAAATTTTAAGTCGATCCAAGCACAAGAAGATATCCATCCATCACAAACCAAATCAGTTGATCAAACATTACCTTAAGTAGTTAAGGCAAGCTTTGATGTTGTCAAGCAAAAGACCTAACTAAGGGCAAAACAGAATCGGATTGAAAATTTCATATCTCACACTTTAACCGTTAGAATGACCTGAAATATTGACACAAGATAGATTAAACACTATTCTTTATACAGTAAAAATTTTAAGTTGATCCAAGCAAAGGAAGATACCCATCCATCACAAATCAAATAAGTTGATCAAATATTACCTTAGGTAGTTAGATAAGCTTGGAAACTCCCTTCTAACTTGATCTTAAGCTCTCTTCACCATCATATGTATCTTACACCAAAACATGATTTTGGTTAAAACCCTAGAAGAAATTCGCAAAATCAAAACTAAAATAAGGGTTTGGAGATTAGATCTTACCTTAGGTTACCTTTGATTTTTTCCAAAGTTTACCCAAAATCACCTCCTCCTTCCTCTTCTTTTATCTGTCAAAAAATCAAAAAAGGATGATAATTAAGTCTGAGATCGATCCACACTCAATTCATATTAATGAGTTTCACAAGAATAAAATAAAAAATTAATCTTTGAACCAAATATTTCTTTAGGTGAACAAGAAATTTGTTACTTGATTCTGTTTTATAAAATTCTGACTATATTATTAAAGATACAATAAGTTGATTGAAGTGCAACAATAAATTTAAGACATGAGAAGGCAAATATGAAAGACAACTAGCTAGTAGTAAAGACCAAGGGAATGGAATGGAGTAAAATTAGGGAGGAATCTTAGAATAGGCTATACATGTTCAGGAGATTACTTTTCCTGCAAAATGCAAATATTGGTTGATGAATTGAAATGAATTGAGAAGATGACAGAATTTGCTAGCATTATATACAAGAACATTCTCAATAAACCCAACTTATTTATAAATTCAAAATTATTGACATAAAACAGAAAATTTAACATGTATGAGCCCTTTTCAATAACCCCAACTTATTAAGAACTTCAAAATTAAGAGATGGTAACAAAGAACTAATAACAAACACTCGACCAACATTTTCATTTTAGATTCAATCAACAGATTTTACGTAAAATAACAAGGGAAGTCCAAAACTGTCGCAGAGAGCTTAGACCTGCTGAATCAGTAGAAATGACGGTGTTAGATAGATAACAAAATAAATATGTAAAACCCATAAAGCATAACCCTAAATACAAATCACCTGTAACAACCATAAAAAATGGATGCATAGATTACAGAGAGAAAGTTTGAACACTTAAATTTGTCATGTGAAAATTTTTAGAGAGTGAAATAGAGCAGATAAGATCAGAAAATTAAAGATGTCGAGGATTAACGTAAGAGAAATCGTAGCGTAAAGCTTTAGTTGCTACGGGAGAAATCGTAGTAAAAAGGCAACAAGTCATAGCAAAAAATCATTTACTTACTACGGTTTGCTTGATACCGTAGCAATTGACCCTCTATTTGCTACGGTTTTTAATAGCCATCACAAATAGCCCGTAGCAAAAGCATGACATTTTTGTAGTGAGGTCAGAAAATGACCCTCTATTTGCTACGTGATCCAATATTCTGGACGAGATGGATGGACATAATTACAGAGTGAGAATATTTTGGTTTAATATGAAATCCACATTCAGTTTGATATTTCCTTGTTCATCTGTGGGAATTATTATTCTAGACTGGCCAGTGATCTCTTTGAGATTATTAGAATAATAATTAGTCTGTACAGAATGAGGCACAAGGATTAAGAAATAATGATCCTTAAGGGTGACTGATAGTAAAATACTAACCTAGGGATTATTATGAATATCGGTTTACAGTGGAGGGTTTGAATGCAGGTACAGTGGAGGAAGGGTTTATTTATAAATACTACAACTATCAGAGTATTCAGTCACAAAAGTGTGGTGGACTAATTTGTGATTATTTTATTTAGTATTCAATTATGTGAGACATAAGGACTAAATATTAAATAAAATTTTAGCTGAAAGTTGTGGGACCCCAAGACCTAATTAGACTAGGATTCTAGAAAGAGTAGGAAACCTCCCTATATATACTAATAGGGAGGGGCGGCACACACAAGGATCACCCCTATTGTGTGCCGCCACTTTCTCTCTCCTCTCCTTCTCTTTCTAGTTCTAGTTCTAATTAGTAACTGGTGGAGAAAACCCTAGCCTCCATTCTAGTTCTAGGTTTTCTAATCTTCAGGTTGCGAGAAGAAGAAGAAAGCTTGGTGATCTACAATAGGAGGATTGGAGAATCTGATTGAAGCCTTCTAATATTCAAGTTTGTTGGATTAAGCGTTGAAGGTAAGCAACTAAACTATTTTAAAGATCCCTATTAACAGTTAAAAGATCCTACATGAATCAAAGATTAATTTTTTTTTTAAACCCTATTATGTTTTCCGCTGCGTAAATATAATCTCTGGTTTGTGGGAAGTTACCCAACATTGGTATCAGAGCCCAGGTTTCAACTTGTTAATAGGGTCTTTTGTTTGATGGAGACCAATATGATTACTAGGTTAAACAAGAAAATTTGTGGGATGTATATGGTCTCTTGAATCATAATTTTATTTAATTAGATTAAATAAAAAATTAGTACCCATAAGTTTCTTGTTTCGTTGTTGTATTAATTTGATTAATTGGGTTAAGTTTGATTGATGCCTGTATGCACCAAAATTAGTCCCATAAGTTTTCAATTACAATGAATTAAATTGATAGGCACCTTTTTGGGTACTACTAAAAGGTTTCAATTTAATTAAATTTGGGTTATGTTTTTCAAAGTTTCTAATTGATTGAAGCAAGCATGTAATAGTAATTTTTGTTTAGAATTATTATTTAGAAAAGTTTTTAATTATATTTTTCATCAAAATTATTATTCAGTTTCTAAAACATAATTCGATTTCTACAAACAGTAAAATACTATTACTGTTTCAATTCTTAGAATTTAAAAAAAAAAAAAAACTTGAATTAGGGTTAGATGGGACGATTAGGGGTTAGGGTGGTTGAATGAGTGGGCTAGGGTTAGGTTGAGTCGGCTAGGGCTAGGGTTAATGGTTTAGATGGTTTGGACTAGGTTTTTAGGTTTAAAGAAACTAGAGTTATTAAGTTTTAAGGCTTAATGGGTTCTGGAAACAGGCCCATTATGTTTAAAACTTAAAACATTTAGTTTTTAAAACCTAATGGGCTTATGGAGATAAGCCCGGTACAGGAAGCCCAAACATGTAGGGTTAAGGAAGACGGGTTGGTCAGCCCTGTTGGCTTGACCCGTCAGCCCTAACCCAGACCGCGGGCCAACCCGCCGGCCCGCGTACCGACCCTACCTGGTCAGACCTGTTGACCCGCGACCCGACCCGTTGACCTGTGACCCGACCCGTTGACCTGTGACCCGACCCGCCGACCCGACCCGAATCGAGACGGTCAGACCGAGTCAGATCGTCTGACTCAGCTGACTCGTCTGACCTGAACCGAACCAGACTGGTCAGGGACTGAACCTAAATAATTTCTTTTCTTAAAACTTGCTGAAAATTCAGATTTAGTCCATGGTTTGAAGTTTCTTATGACAGAAGGGTCAGAATGTAATTTTAAGCTTTTGAGAGGGTTTTAAGCTTGAAAAATGTGATTTTTCTTGCTTAATTTTTGTGCATACAACATTAGTTCATTCTTTAGTATCCTAATTGATCAAATGGTATACAATTCTTATAGAATTCTTGTGCATTTGATGTATGAGAATTAAATACACTCATTTAAAAGAAACCCCTTGTCATAAAATATTAAGTGGGAGAGGGATTTAATCAAATCCCATAGCCTTCCATCATCGATTCATGTGATAATAATGGATCAGTGACTCCCCAAGGAGCATGGGTCCATTAGTATCTATTTAGATTGCTTAGAGCTAAGGGTTAGAATAGAACCATCGGTTTGAACCTCTCCAAGGAGGATATTCTGATTTTTAGCATTCTAATACCGAGATGATGGATCACACTTAACTGAAAGTGAGCGTCATGATTCCCCAAGGAACAAGCGACACTCATGAGTAAGAGGCTAAAGATAAT
>MVGT01003947.1:821680-884416 GCA_002174775.1 Macleaya cordata
TAGCATTCTAATACCGAGATGATGGATCACACTTAACTGAAAGTGAGCGTCATGATTCCCCAAGGAACAAGCGACACTCATGAGTAAGAGGCTAAAGATAATTAGATGTCGAATTAACTTGGACATGTGATGTCTGGAAAGTAATTCGATTGAGATGATCACCTATTTGGGTGTACTTCTTTATATCCCCAAGGATAGTTGAATGTGTATGCTGATTAGGATCCGATATTTATGGTAACTAAGGGGTGTTGTAATAAATAAAAGTTCTTATTAAAAATCAATCATGATATCTCATTGTTATTATGTTTATTTGCATGCTTAGATGTCTACATTCAACCCATTGCATATTATCTTGAAAGAGAATCAGTTGAGAGGACCAAACTATGTTAACTGGAAAAGAAATTTAGATAATGTGCTGACTGCCCAAGAGTACAAATTTGTCCTAGAAGGGGATAGTCCATCACTCCCTGGTCCTAATGACCCTCAGGATGTCCATGATCATTATCATAAGTGGGTCAAAGTGAATGATATGGCTAAATGCTATATCTTAGCTTCCTTATCAGATGTTCTGCAACATCAGTTCGCGGAATATGCTCATACTTCAGATATCATTAAGGAACTGAAAGAGATGTTTACTGTTCATAGTCGCCCTGCCAAGCAGGATGCGATTAGGAAGCTCATTAATACTAAGATGTCCGAAAGAACTCCAGTACGTGATCATATTCTCATTATGATGGGATTGTTCAATGTATTGGATACCTTAGGATCCAAGATGGACGATGAGTTCAAAGAGGATGTGATCCTTGCTTCTCTCCCGCCATCATTTTCCATATTAATTTTGTAGGCATCCAACTCAAAATCAATGAAAAATTTTAAAAGCACCCTCCAAAATATTATTGGCAAGCCCCATAACATAACAAATGCAAAGGTAATGGATGCCTACAGCCGGGGCCAGCAAATAAGATTTTGGAGAGCGCCTATAAAATGACTCAAACCAATTAGTAATGAGTGATGTGACTCATGATCATTATATGTTAGGTTTGTTAGGCTCCCATATCCCATGTGATTATTCGCATCAGTTATATATAGTGAAGAGAACATTATCACTAAAAATCAATCATTAGATCGTATCCAAATAATTGGCTTATACGGCTTATTTTGATCAGGCTCGTATAAATAATATAAATATATTGCTCCAATAAATGGAGATAAAATAATGCATTTATTTATTCTTTACCATGAAATTAATTAAGTAACCTGCAGCTGGGTAATGAAATTGCAAGAAGCACTCTATAAATAGTGCATAGTATGTGGATGGGTATACACACCAACTTACCGAAGTACATAGGATATCCTAAGTCTGCAGAAACCATCAAACCTTATTAATTTATCTCTTAAGGGCAAGTGCCATGGAAAACCCTTATTTACGTTGTTTGGAGTAGGAGTTTAAGAGTTTTGGGGAGCACAAGTGCCATGAAAAATTAGGGACGCACGACACATTTAGTGCCATACGACACAATCTGTGCCGTGACATGCATTTATTTCTCCCATCTATACTTGAACAACGGCTATATGGAATTAGGCATACCTTCAAACCCCTTACTCCCTCCCTAAATCTATGACCAGAGGGAGGGGTTTTGATATTTGAGGTGCCCATGGTACTTGCCCTAACCCCAAAAAATGCTTTTTGTTGCTTGTTTAAGGTGTACATAACTCTTACCCTAAGTCCTTTCGAAACAGTTTAAGAAAAATGAGGTACGAGCTTATTAATGAGTTCGATGTGGCTGGGGCCTCAGCCGACGATATCTGGGCAGTCTACAGCTCCCCTGACCTCCCTAAGTTCATCGTTCAATTACTTCCCACTGTTTTCCAGAGTATTGATGTCGTCGAAGGCGATGGTGGTCTCGGTACCATTTTTCACCTCGTATATCCTCCTGGTACGTACCTAGCTATCATTTTATTAATTTTTACATAACATTTTTTCGATATACGTTTTTTGTTTTTTTGTAAGCTGAAAATTTATATGTATACACGATATATTCAGGATCGAAGCCGTTAACTTACAAGGAGAAGTTTGTGACGATTGATACCCGTAAGCGTCTAAAGGAGGTACTACAGATCGAAGGAGGTTACTTGGAGATGGGATGTACATTTTACATGGACAGCTTCCAAATCTTCGAGAAAGGTTGTGATAGGTGTGTGTTTAGGGTGTAAGAAAATAGATGAAATTAACAGGTTGAGGAGAGAAGAAATGGGAGATATAATCTAGAAAAAAGAAAATCATGGGGATAAGAAAGACTAGAGAAACACATTAAGACCATTTCCTTGTCTCCCTTCCATTGTTAAAATGTATACATATTTATAAGGCTTAAATCAACTACCTACTACCATTACCCACTAATTAACCCACACATATAATTATAATCACACTACCACTAGTACATCACCCAACCCACTAATTAACATATCCACTAATAATTATTAGCCCACATCACCTAACCCACTAATAATTATTATCTCATATCACCCACCCCACTAACATCATCCAACATATTAATTTAACGAGAAGTCTCCCATATTATGCACTTATCAGGTTGCGATTCATGCACCATCAAATCCATCACTAAGTACGAAGTAAGTGATGAGTTTGCTGCCCAGGTTTCTCCTTTTATCACCATTGAATCGCTTGTTCCCATGGCCCGAGCCATCTCAAAATATGTTCTAGATCAGAAAAGAACCGTACTACTCCTACTAATTGCAACGATGACGAACCTAAGAAGCATGGGCATGGAAATGGCCATGGCCACGACCATTGTTAAGAATGCATGTTATGATATGGTACGTAGTATTACTGTACGTTCGATGTTCATATATGATCGACCAATGATTTAATCGATCTATATAATCCTTGACACTTTCAATCCAGACCGATTATCATCAGTACGTACGGTTACCATCAACTATCTTCTATCTGGTTAATTAATTATGCAGTAATAACAATAAATCTCGGTGGCATATATGTACGGTCGATCACCATTAGGTGTTAATTTAATTTGAATTAATGTTGTACTCTCCCTGTGTTTTTTCTTTTCTTTTCTATGGATTAATAAAAGCGTGTTTTAATAAATTAATGCGTGTTAATTAATTAAATCGGAGTTAATTATGATTAGTTAATTAATTTGCTTTGCTTTGATGGTGCATTTGGATCACGGAGAGTAAGAGCATCTCCAATGCAATGTGGATGTGGTAAAATAAGACAGCCACATAGAAAAAATACAAATCTTTTCATAAAAAACTCTTCAAATGCTAATGTGAACATACAATTTTAAGTTGAGTTGGCAATGAAATGGAATGCTATTGGTGGAATGGAAAGACACTAGTGTGAAAAACGAAGACATTGTGAAGTTGAATGTCTAATTCTTTCAAATTCTAGACATTCAACGTTACAATGTCCTCATTTTTTACATCCATTCCACAAATAGTACTCCATTCCACTGCCAACTCAGTTTAAAAGTGTGTCTTCAGATTAGTATTTGAGGAATTTTTTTTTGAGAAATGTGTATTTTTTCTATGTGGCAGTCTTATTTTATCACATCCACATTGCATTGGAGATGCTCTAAGCTGATAGCGGAGACTTTACATATTCTAGTCGATCTAGGGAATTACACGATTCAGGGACTAATTCAGTACGTCGGATTAAAAACATTTTCTTTTTTAATTTTTTTAACTCTATACTAGAAATTGTCGAAAGTTCGTTGGCAGCTAGCAACCATGGAGGCTACGATCATGAACCCGGCGTCCGAGCCACCTTATTGCCTCCACTATCACAAGCTCACGTTACTAAGCTCGGCCTTTTTTTAATAAACTATTCATAAATAAAATAAAATAAAAATATTTTCTTTTTTAATATAAAATACACGTGCGAAACATGTCATCAATGTAATGGGGACTCGTGTTAATTAAAACTTAATAGAGATTGAGGAAAAAAAACCAATAAAAGTGCTACCACCCCACTTAAAATACACTTTATAAATTTAACTAAAAAAATAAATAAAAAGACGAAGATACCCTCACTTATATAATATTAATTTTCTTTCTTGTTTTCTTTCAACAAAAAAAAAATTAGAGAGCAGATCAATCTTGGTGGAGAATGAGAAGGAATGGAATCAGATTCCGGGAGAATTGTTTTGGAACTCCAAGAATGCCCAGATTACGTTGTCAAGATGGACGATGGAAGACGACCTAATTCTGGTGGATTTGTGTGGTGCTGAAAAATTCTGGGTGAGAATTAGAGGTCTTCCATTAAATTTGTGGAACCTGAAGTCCTTTAGGCAGATTGGTGAAAAATTAGGCGGACTTATTGATGTCGATGTCAGTACGATAAGAAAATATTGTTTGAAATATGCATCTCTTTTGGTGAGAGGTCACATTAAGAACATTCCGGCATGGCTGAACATTGAACTAGAAGGTAAGAAGATCTGTCTTGCGATTGAATGGAATTTAGATGCGATTGGGGGAGCTCCGGCAAGGATAGATCTGAATAGATATACAAATTCTTATGCAATTTCAAATTCACCAGTTGTGAATTCATATTCAAATCTAGTACCAGAGTCAAACGCAGTGGTAGTACGGAGTACGGAAAAAGGAAAGCAAAAAGTAGATGAAGATGATTCGTCAGGTGATAACAGCGGGAATCCAGCTGAAATAGGTAACATGCCTATCTCATTTCAAACTCTAAATTTTAGTCCACAGGTTAGGCGGATAGACATTGAATCTGCTGAGGGGCAAGCGGGAAGTAGATGGTGGGGGCATAAACGTAACAAAAAAACTATTATAGAGAAATAACAGTTCAAAATTAAAGCCCAAAGGTTCCCCAAGAGTAAATGGATCTATAAGCCAAAGGCCCAGCGAACTACAAACCCAATTGTTGGAAATGAATTAGCAGTGTGCCTAGTGAATCAGGATGTAGGTCCGAGCGGTACAAAGGATCACATGGGTCATATCATATCTGAAAAATCTACCGAAAGTAGGGATATAGAATCCAAACAGGAAGAAAAGGGGGAACAAGGAGCAAAGGAGAAGACCCCTGAATGCAATTCCCATCATCGTCTATAAGGAGAGTGTAGAGAAGAATGGGAAAAATGCCAAAGTGGAGTTCAAAAAGAAAACCTTACGAGCGTAAAAGTAGCTGATGCGGTCATGATGATCGAAGAAGGGGGGAGTACAACACAGATCCCGGATTGGGTTCAGGAGCAAAATTAGGTAATGGTTCCAGAATCACAAATGGAAGAAAGGGTTGAAAGAAAGGATTAGGAAACTGACACGAGTTTCACTCAAACTTCAATGGATAATGTCGAAACTCAGCAGCAGATAACTCTGTTATCTCAGGATAATAGAGCGATGGAGGGGGAGGAGAACTCTAAGGAAGCTTTCATCTCATATGTAGAAGGAACGATAGCCATCCAAGTGGAGACCTAGCAAAAATTGAAGAAGATGGTAGAGAAGTTTTGCTCAATATGGTGGAATTGCTCACTGAATTAAGCTGTAAAATTGGGATACTGAGTAGAGAAAAAGGCAATCTAATCGAAGAAGGGATAAATGAAATGAAAGGAGTACTGAATCAAATTGCAGAGACACATATGAAAAAGTTTATGGGAAAAAAAGATAGAGTAACTGAGGAGGAGCATTCTGATGAAGAAAAGGATGAAGAGGTAGTCAGGGATTTAGAAATTGTTGATGAACATTAAACTCATGAGCTGGAATATCAGAGGTCTGAACTCATTAGATAAAATTTTGGCAGTGAAGAGTCAAATTTTGAAAGAACAACCCTCAATTTGTGCAATTCAGGAAACCAAAATGCTGAGGATTACATATTATTTTATTAACACTATATGGAGTAGAAGCCAAATTGAATGGAGGTGCATCCCATCAAAAGGACGATCAGGAGGGCAGATTATTATGTGGGATGATGTAAATCTAGAACTCTTAGATGAACTGATAGCTTCTCACTCAATATCTTTATTCTTTAAAAATCGAACAGATGGGTATGAATGGGTGTTTACCACTGTATACTCCCCTAACGAATATTCAGAAAGAGTTACTTTCTGGTCAGAGTTAGATGTGGTGAAGGCATGGAAGCAAGCTGGCTGGGTGGTGACACGTGATTCAATACAACTCTACAGGAGGGCGAAAGAAACAAAAGAGGGGGTTCAAGAAGAAACAGAAGCTTATTCCGAGATTTTTTAAGTAGAAGTATGTTACTGGATATACCTATGACAGGAGGAAAATACACTTGGTCGGATAAAAAAGAATCCCCTTTGTTAGTCAGATTAGATCGGTTCCTCTTATCTGCTGATTGGGAGGAACACTTCCCGAAGGTGGAGCAGCTGGTGAGGTCGAACACTGTTTCAGACCATAAGCCAATCATCCTGGATGTAAATGGTGTCAAAAGAGGTAATCCCCCTTTTAGATTCAAAAATTTCTGGCTTTATGAAGAATCATTTATAGATTACTTTAAAGTATGGTGGAATACTCTTCAGTTTGAAGGTAGTCCTAGTTTTGTGCTGGCTAAGAAATTGCAGGGTCTAAAGCCTTTTTTGAAACGATGGAGCAAAGAAAAGTTTGGGAAGACTAATCAAAGAAGAACCGAACTAAAAGATATAATAAAAATGTTGGATATAAAGGAGGAAGTGAATCAGCTCTCAGTGCAAGAATTTGAATCAAGATTAAAAGCTACAATTGAGTATAATAAGTTGCAGATACAGGAAGAAAGAAAATGGATTCAGAGGGCAAAAGTACGGAATTTTAAGGAAGGAGACAACAACACAAGATACTTTCATCGTATTGCCAACGCCCGGAGGTGAATAAATACAATATCTTAAATCAATATGGAGGGTCAGGAAATTACGGATCAAAAAGAAATATCAGATAAATTTCAACAATATTTCACAGATTTGTTCAAAGAATCTTCAGTTTGGCGCCCCAACTTAGAAGGTATAAATTTTGAAGTTATGTCAACACAGGAGAGGACAAATCTAGAAAGGAACATTACAAAAGTGGAAGTAGCTGAAGCCATAAAACTTTTGGGTCACAATAGAGCACCAGGGCCGGATGGACTTACGGCGGAATTTTTTAAACATTGCTGGGAGGTGATTAAAAAGGACATTATGGAGGTAATGAATGAATTTTATTTTGCGGAATGCCTGGATTGGAGATTGAACTTATCGTTTATATCATTAATACCAAAAAAATAAGAAGCGGGAGGTCCCAACGACTACAGACTAATAAGTTTGGTGGGGGGTTTCTACAAAATCTTGTCAAAAGTCTTGGTAGAAAGATTTAAATTGATCCTCCCCAAACTAATATCTCAGTTCCAAGGAGCTTTTGTGAAGGGAAGACAAATATTAGATGGAGTCCTAGTTGCAAATGAATGTATAGACTCAAGACTAAAAGCTAAAGTTCCTGGAATAGTTTGCAAGATAGATATGACAAAGGCTTACGATCATGTTTGTTGGACTACAGTTGAGCATATTCTTCATAGATGCGGTTTTGGTGAAAAATAGATAAATTGGTTGAAGTGGTGTTTTTCCTCTGTTCAACACTCGATTTTGGTAAATGGTGAACCAACTGAAAAATTTAAACCAACAAGAGGAATTCGACAAGGTGACCCATTGTCACCGTTCGTATTCTTATTAATGGTAGAACTTATTTCTAAAATTTTAGAGAAGGAAAAGGAGCTGGAATTGATTTCGGGGTTCAATGTCCCAAACTTAGAGCTATGCATTACACACCTACAGTTTGCTGATGATATCTTGATTTTTGTAGATGCAAATGAAGATGAGATACGAAATTTGAGAAATCTATTGTTCATTTTTAAGGCAGCCTCTGGGTTGAGGGTGAATTTTGAGAAATCAGCAGTGTTTGGGATCGGCGGGATTGAAGAGATGAGTAGGTTTGCAGAAATTTTAGGTTGTGTTATTGAAACATTGCCTACAAAATATTTGGGACTGCCGTTAGGTGCACAACCAAGAGCTATAACTGTTTGGGACGAGGTTCTGCAAAGAATGAAAAATAGATTGGCCATGTGGAAGAGAAAATTTCTATCAAAGGGAGGAAGACTAACACTCATCAAAAGCTCATTGGCGAGTTTACCAATCTAATTCTTGTCTCTATTCCCTCTCCCGGTGACTGTGGAAAAGAAGATGAATAGGCTCATGAGAAAATTCTTATGGGGAGAAACTATACTTAAGAAGAAGATTAGTTGGGTAACTTGGAAGAAGGTTTGCAAACCAAAGATTTGGGGGGGTTTGGGAGTCAGAAATTTAAAGAAAAATAATGTGGCCCTGTTATCAAAATGGTCTTAGAGGTTTGGGGTAGAAAAAAAAGCATTATGGAGAAAGGTCATTGCTGCAAAGTATGGAGGGAATCAGGAACTTTTCTTCCCCAAAATAGCTGAAGGAATTCAAGGCAAAGCTATATGGAAAGGAGTTCAAAAGGGCAGAGATTTGGTAGCAAAGAACATATCGATAACTATAAATGATGGCAAATCTATATCTTTTTGGGAAGACTTGTGGTGTAACAATGAGATACTACGAATGACCTTTCCTAAGCTCTATAAACTATCGAAGAAAAAGAATGCATCCATCTTCGATGTACAGCAAATGGAAAATGAAGTGTTGGTGTGGAACCTATACTTTAAAAGAACATTGAAACTAGATGAACAATCTGAATGGAATGCAATGCAAATTTTACTGGGGAACCCTACACCTCTAAACCAAGATCAAGATGATGTGTTCAGATGTAAATTCAGCAATGCTACAAATTTTAATGCAAAGGAATGCTATGAATATAGTTGTATGGAAGATGGTGATAAGTTTCCGGTAAAAATATTGTGGAGGAAAGGGGTTCCATCAAAGGTATCCTTCATGATTTAGTCAGTTTTTCAGAATGCGATACCAACAATGGATAACCTCCGACGAAGAGGCATGGTTGTGATAAACAGATGTTGGTTATGTAAACAACAGGAGGAAACTGTAAGTCATCTATTTATTCATTGTAGTATGGCAAAATCGATTTGGCAATATTTCCTGAGGCCTTTCAAGGTTGAATGGGTGACTACAACGTCTATAATGGACCACTTTTTTTGGTGGAAAATGAAATATGGAAGAAATAAGGGAAGGAAGATTTGGGAACTACTTCCGTATGCAATATGTTGGACCATATGGTTAGAACGGAATGTAAGAGCATTTGAAAATCAAGAGAATCATGTACAGGAGATCGTAATCAAAGTGAAGGTGCTTCTATTCCTCTGGGGATCATTAGATAAGATTTTCAGTAACTGTAGTCTCAATGACCTCATGAATAATTGGGAGATAGTAGTTAATTTGTAATTACAAAACAGTTACAAAAAACTACAGTTTAATGTACATATTTTATTATCAATAATATCTTAGCCCTTTCTTCTCAAAAAAAAAAAGGTAATCTAGATCTAACAGAAAAAGTGAAGGCGAAAGTGATTGTCGGATCGAGAGATCGAGATTGGTCCCGATATCATGGACACACCAAATTAAATGATTTTGTATGTCCATCCACATTAGATGCACAAGTTTTTATTTTTATTTTTATTTTTGGGACACCCTTATAAGATTGAATCTTTTTTTACAGTCTCTCCAAAGAATCTCACAGTATGCCATTTCCATTTCTAGTTAATTTAGAGTGATAATTACTACTAGCCCACATATCCCGTGAAAGGCACGTGGCTTCTTTTAAAAAAAAAAATTGAATTTTTTTTTTATATAATTAAAAAATTTAGTTGTTTTAGAATTTGAATTTATGTTTATAACTTAGGCTTTTTTAACCGACACCTAAGATAGGAGATTTTGTTAATCCAATAATAGATAATAGATTGGGTCATATGTTTATAATGTAATTTTTTTAACCCACACTTAAGAGAGGATTTTGTTAACCCAAGACTTCTCCTATAATATATTAGAATAGATTACTCAGCATGTGATTATCAATGGTTGCAATGTGGTGGGCTCGGGTTGGTCATTGAACTGCTTACTCGAAACGGAAACATATTTAATTAATAAATTGGCTAGCTCTAGTTATGTTCGGTTTGGTTCCACTTGGGATACTCAAGTTGGCTGGAACAGTATCATTTAATTTCTTACACATGCGACACCAGACCAGAGAGCTGTTTAATTTGTACAGTCTTTTTCTCTGTATATTATATTTCTCATATCTATTAAAAATTGTATTTTTTTAAAGGGATTATAGATTAATTTTACAACTTAGTACTTCGAAGGCTAAATTCCTTTGGTGGTGCCTGCCCTATACGATCACATGGGTTGTATGGAAGGAGATGAACGAAAGTGCTTTAAAAAATAAGGAACGCAGGGAGGATGAGTTGATTTCAAACATCAAATGCTCTGTTTTCCGTCGGGCAATGGTTAGGCCGGAGTTCAACAGTTGCAGAGTTCACGATTTTATGTTTAATTGGAATTTCACTAAAAAGAAAAAAAAAATAGTATAAATCCTTTACACATGCAAAGCCATGTTAAAATTTATAGAAAAACCAAAGTTCTTAAAATTTATAGAAAAACCATGTTTAGAATATTCTTTTGATTTCATGTTAGGCCCTGCTTGGTATGCAGGAAAAATTTGCATCTGCAGTTATTTCCGGACAAAAGCTACTTGGTATGGTATTCCTCTGCTAGTTAGGATACCTACGACCTTGTTTGTCCATGCAAACTACCACTACCACAGATGTGGTAATTTGCATAATGCAAATTTTCTCTGCATACCAAGCAGAGCCTTAAATTTTGGTATTGGTAATTGATCTCATTTTGAAGATTTTTGTAAATATTTTTTCATCTACAAATTCATACTAATCATATGCCTTCAGATACTCGTTATTTACTAAATATGTCACTGATTAAGAAGTTATATATGTTTATGTATGAGATAAAACAATAACCTAGCTTTATTAGAAGAGAAACCTAGACCTCTTATAACCATTGTGTTTTATTATTATATAGATTTTTTGGTTAGGAGCTATAGCATATTTATAAGTACAAGCAAGGATCAAGATAGGCGACAATAATGATTAACATACAAAATACTGATATTAATGGGCGTAGGTAGAAGTGTCATTAAAGAAGTACAGAATACTGCTACAAATGTGAATATAAAGGAAAGACGTCATAAATTACACAAACACAATTACATTGCTTCTATGCCTTGCTCAAACAACACATACACTTTTAAACCCGAGACCTCCCAGATATCAGATACAAGCTTCATTGTAGTTAATCGTCATGGGCCTCATGGCCGTGGCCACCATCGTGGTGGTGGTGGTGGTGGTGGTGGCCACTGGTGGGCTTATCGTTATCTTCGTCGTCGCACAAGCTTTTAGGTTTGTTATCAAGTACGTATTTCACGATCGATTTCGCCATCCCCCACAATGCATCAACAGTGACAAGAGAAGCGTTTGATTCAAATTTGTCGTCGAGATCAATGGTGACGGTTGATCTAATGATGCACGAGTTTCGGCCCTTTTTTAAGATTTCAAAGGTATCTTGATACAAGGAAAACCCGATATCCAGATATCCTCCTTCAATCTGTTGGATCACCTTCACCCGTTTGTGATTATCCATCGTCACGAATTTCTCCTTCCACTCTCGTGGTCCCGGAATTCCTAACACATTGACCACAAATTTCATTATTAATCACTAAATTAACTAGTGTGGGTCCCAATTTAATGGATCGATTCGGATTTAGGGCAAGTTCAGTGGGATCTCTAAATTTCATGTTAAGGGATGGAAGGGATGGAAGGGTCTTTACTCCTTGTTAGCAATCACCAGAATTATACGCTTTTAATACTCATATATTTTTGTATTTCTAAAAAAATGTTTAATACTTCCGTCCAAATGAGACCTAATCAATAATACAAGAATTTTTCAGCTAAAATGTTTAAACAGTTTTTAACCAAATTGTCGAATAAAACTTATGAAAAATACTCCGACTCTATTTAATGACTATTAAGCATTCAATACAAAAAAATAAATAAACATAAATAACCCCAACTAATGGTTTAAGGACCCTTTTTTTTTGTTTCTCTCTTCATCTCCAAGGACCACAATTTCGCTCTTAGACCACCACATGCAGAACTCCATGAAATATCTAGAATACTTGGCATATTACTGAAATTTTACTGTCGTATTTTTACATGTAAGACATATTAAACAAGAATTAACTTTCAATAAAATATTTTTTGTATGGCGAATATTTGATCGAATTTTGGACCGTATTACATATTTTATGAGCTGAATAATAGTTATACTTTTGCCATCCCGAATTTTAACAGTATGTCGAATTGCTAACAAGGGTCTTTGGTGGGATCCCTGCACCATAGATCCATCTCAAAATCTCTTTGTCAAAGTATTTTAAAGGGAGCGATGGAATGATCACCATAGCACAATTTTCAGCGATGAACAATTTGGTGTGGCGATGAGCTAATCATCGCGAAGATGGTCTGACCATCGCTACTCCTTACGTAGACTTGTTTTAAGGGAATCTCTCCCTGTTTTCTATTATTCAAACTCTATCATCACGCAATTTTTGGGGATGAACAATTGTGCTTGGAGATGGTCTGAACACCATTAGAGATGATATGACAACCGCTACTCCTCACTTTGACTTGTTTTAAGGAATTCTCTCCCTTTCTCATTATTCAAACTACATCCCTAAACCAGAGACCTATATTAAGCGATGGTATTTAGGGATGAACTTCTCTTACATACGCACCCAAGGACACAGCCCTAGTATTTTCGGATAGTTAATACACTAGGGTAACTGCATGAGCATCGGATAGCTATATAATTGGCGCAATTAAGCCCGATTGCAAATTTAGTTCAAATATGGCCAGACCTAGGACAGGGCTGATCAAAGCTAAGGCCCAAGGTACAATTGTGAAAACCTAGATTTTTAAAAATAAAACATTTTTGATGTTTGTCAAATCAATTTCAGCTAGGGTAAAATCATTAAGTTGAACTTCCTTGTTCCAACCCTAGCTCCGATTTGAAATTATCTAATCGAACCAAAATTTCAGAGACAGAGGAAAGAAATCTACAAAGGAATGGATTCGCTGGACAAATTAGAACCAAACTTACCTGGAACCAATTTTCCTAGTTCGATCCAGTTCCACATGTTTAAGTATTGGAACCGGGATCACTAGGTCCACGTATGAGCATCCTTTTATCCCAAATCAACCGAGCATGGACAAAGTAATTAAGAGATAGAACTGCATCAAAATTTAAGCATACCTTCAGCCATAACAATATGCAAAACTGTACCAGCACCTCCATCGCCTTCGAGGATATCGATTTTGTCGAAAACACCGGGTTGGAGATCGATGATGAGCCTTGGCAGATCATGTGAGCCGTATACCGCCCAAATTTCGTCGGCCGACGCGCCTACGACGTCCATCTCGTTAGTTACGTGCCCACGCATTTTCTCAATTGATATGATTCAAATTGAACAAATTAATTCAAGTTCTTGATGAGTAATTCAAGCAGACTTGAATTGGATGAAGGTTTTGGGTATCCATCCTCACCTTTTTATATAGCGTCTGAAACTGAACTATTGATTGTCATATTTAACTAACCAAGCACTTTAATAATGTTGAATAATATAGAAAACTTACTTGACTACTCCATTATAAATATTATACTAGGTAGTTGTTATTCTTTGATGAAATTGTATCAATTTTGACTACGTAATGGTCCAGAATTCAGACCTATTCCGTCACTTACTAAAAGACAAGATATCAGATAACTATGCTAAATTATTAATTATGGTAGAAGATATTTAAATCTTAACTTATTCTTACATTTTGCTTACACCTATATTTAAATAGATTATTAATGAAATCTCAGTTTCACTATACAAGTTAAATTGTATAGAGATCTAACTTATTAACATCTTCAATTTCACTATATAAGTTATATTTTGCATATGCAAATTTTAAATTTGCATCCTCTGCGAGTATAATTTTTTTTATTTTTTTATTTAATGTTAAAAATATTTTTTAAATATATTAATTTTTTTAAAATTCGATTTTTACTTTAAAAATTATACCCTTTTTACGTTAAAAAAAGTAACACCCAAATAACATGAAAGGACAATTCCATACATTTAACTTTTTGAGTGTCTAAGAGCATCCACAGTCGTGTTGTCTATTTTGATTGTGCAAAAATTAAAAACCTTTAAAAACTGTAGAAATACACAACCCTATTCGCACTGCATCTTTGTCCAAAATTGTCTAAAATTTGTGAAAAGAATAAAAAAGAAAAAAATATACATGTGGGGCGGTCTTTGAGATAGCGCCCAACATCAGGCGGTCTTTGAGATAGCGCCCAAAAAAGGTAACATTTTTTTAAAAAAAATAATGAAAAAAAAAATTGATTTTAGTAAGATTAAAAAAAAAAAAAACAATATTCGCCTGGTACCAGGCTAACTCTGAGAGTCCGCCCATCTAATTTTCTATATATTTTTAGATGTTGTCTATTTTTTCACAATTCTCTCTCCTGCTAGTCCAAATTTACATTTTTAGACAATCCATAGCGAATTACTTTTTAGACAATTCCGCTAAATTTAGCTAGCATTGTGGATGCTCTAAACAATCTAAATAAACAATGTTATCCTCCACTTTTTTTTTTTTTCCACATAATATTAGGCTCATGCTCGATACATAAGTTTTGCCTTACGCACACGTGTGCAAGTGTGACGTTAAAAATGTTCCATTTACCAAAGCATGTTTATCCAAGGCTGCAACTTGTAATTTGCCAACGTATTCGTATACAAGCTCTTTGAATAAATTTTTTATTTTTTTTGCTAGGCAACAAAAAAAAAATATATTATTGAAAAAGAAATTTACAACTGAAAAAATAATTATAAAGTTTAATTGTTTTATAAACTCTAATTATTCTGTTAATCTCTTTAATTAATAAGTCAATTTTTTCTAATGTAGAAGGGTTAGGCGGGTATTCTTTCAGAAAATGTTTTCTTTTTCTAAAATTACATTGTTTGGCTTATACTGAAAACACCCTTTTGTCCTCATAGGACCATCCATCTACAGTGGTTGAAAATTTTGGCATTTTTCTATAAAAACATGCACATCGGATCAATCTAAAAGCTAATTTTAGCTTATGTAAAAATTTGGAAAGCTATATTTAGATTTCTCAAAAGGATTATGCAAATATTTTACGTGGCGGTGCACAGGGTCCCCGCCTGATGCTGGGCGGGCTGCAAGGTAAGCGCTTGACGTTTTTTTTTTAATATAAAAAGGTTGGGCGGGGTGCAAGCACATCGCCTGTTGATGGGCGATGTACAGGGTGCCCACCAAGCAATTTTTAATTTTTTGAAATTTGTAAAACTAAAAAAAAGGGTTTAAAAAGTTTTATAATTTTAAAAAATAAAAAATAAAACAAATGAAGAAGAAGTGATGCCAGGAGGGCTGGAGGGACGATGCCTGGCATTTTTTTTTTGTTTTTTTTTTTTCAAAATTTTCACTATGTCCCTGATTCAAATTGCTTACCTAATTAAGTTTCTTTTAATACACAATTTTAAAAATCTATAAAAACAAAAGTGAAAGAGTAAAGAGATCGAGTCAGAGAAAGATACATCCTATTATATTAAACGTACTCTTAAAATTTTGCATATTAATTCCTTTCTCATAATTAATACAAGCATTATGCATGTGCATTGCACGTGTTTCTCACACTGGTTTTATAATAAACTATTAATGCAATTAATTATGAAAAACTAAAAAATACAAATATCCATTGCACTGATTGAAATGTGAAAATTAAATAGATAGTTACGGAGAGATTTTAAGGATAGTTCAGGGAGAGAGAAAGCGGGATATCAATTGCACAATCGAAATGTAAAAATTAGTTAATTTTTTATTATGATAATTTATATAATTAGAAGAACATACTAATAAAATATATTAGCCATTAGATCGTAGTCATGGGGCGTCTGAATGTTTTTGTTTAACCCGAACATAAAAGAAATTTATGTTCACGTGGCCGTGTCCTGTTTTCAAAGGGAATAATATGAGATAAAGCACAAATGATGATGATGGTGATAGATTCGAGTGATTAATATTAATATTAAATATCAATTTGTTATTCTTAATTTTTGAATTAATTAAATAGACAAAGAAAACAAAAATATCCTTTTTTTAACTTTTTGCAGAAAAAAAAACTGCCCAAAAATTATTTGAAGAATAAGTAAAAAATGGTTTTGATATCTTTTCAAAAAAAATGGGTTTTAATATACCAAGAAACGACAAGTTGATAGTAAGAAATGGTTTTAAAATCTTTTTCTCCCATTTAAAATAAAAAATAAAAAGAGCGACAAGTCGATTTTGTTTGGGGTGACAAAAAAACTGAGAAACTGAGCTGGGGACATACATTTGATTACTAAATGGACTTGTATATATTTTATTTTTTTTTGTTTGGAAATATATAGATCAGGCTAATTAAATCCAATTCGACCCCACGACTAATTTTTTTCTTCTAATTGATCCACCTCTAAAACTTAAACTTGATTCTTCTTATTTTTCTATGATTTTTATCATATTTTTATGTATCTGCTTTAAAAATCCAAGAATTAAAACCAAACGACCTGAAATCAAAATCAGTTATTCCAATTTTGGTTCCAGCACAAGAAATATAATTAAACGCAGCAACGATTTTGTAGCCAATACCAGGCCAAAGTGTTTTTAAGCCTATGTGAAAATGATCCAAGGGTGTGAGGATGATCTTTTTTTTTTTGAGAGAAGTGAAGATGATCTCGTCACCACATAGATCATTCTAGTATAAAATCACTCTATTCAAAAATCTTATCAAATGTTGTTTCAAATTAAAGATTTTTATGGATGGATTAAAAATTACCCAATTTTTAAAGGGTTTAGAAGTTTTAGAATAATATGATTTTTAATGAGGATGATCTATTTAATGAAAAAAATATATTCACTAAAAATTAACTCTTGGACAATCTCTATATAGGCCTCATATAAAATCTTGTCTTAAAATTGGCCACAAAATTTTAGAGAGAGGAAGTGGAAAGAGGGTTGACAAGATCATGGGCAAAACCATGTCTGATGATCATCGGAGAAAGTGAAAGAATGGAAGAGATTTTTTGGGAGGGGTAGGAAGAGAGAGAAATGATGAAATCGTGGGTGGGATGGGGAGGAGGATGAAGCAGAAGCCGTGGTGGTGGTGGTCGGGTTGGTCGGTGGTAGGGTTTTAATTAATTAAGAAAATGAATGGTCACCACTTAAAAAATTTTGGGTGAATTTACAAAAATTAAAAAAAAAAAAAAAAAAAAAAAAAAAAAAAAAAAAAAAAAAAAAAAAAAAAAAAAAAAAACCTACTACTCTGCAAACGTCAAAAAATGGAAGCCTCAATGACAACTCTCAAATTTTAATTGGGGAACCTCTCTCTTATTTAATAAGTTTCACCTCCCTTTAGTTCAACAGTTAAACCTAGAATTATAAAAGAAGTTCGCTGCTTTTTGGACCAACTGCTTTTTGTACCAATAGATTTACAAAACAAATGCTTCACTCTTATTTGGTAAAGTAGGTCTCACTGCCACATAAATTAAAAATCCCCTTTAAAAAAAAGTAGTAAGTCCTATCTTACCACGTAAGAGTCAAAATTGGTCCAAAAAGCTTTATTGATAAATGATAACTATTAATGTCACATCGCCCATGAATCATCAAGACACATGATGATGTTGGTTTGGTTAAAAAATCCACCTTATAATATAGGGTTTTGTTAACATGTGCCCTAAGGGCACATGTTAAGATGCATTTAATGCATGTACTTGTTGCATTGGAACCTTAAATAGGAGATAAAAATTTTAACAGTTGTTAGAGATGAAAATCATTCCAAGTTTACCCTTAAACTCCTCTTCCTATTGCACTTCCAGTTTTCACATTTTTTTTTCTGTCCTATTATTTCTCTAGTGGGCCCCATTCCGATGGAATTGCAACCCTAAAAATCATTCCAAGTTTACCCTTAAAATCATCTTCCTATTGCACGTCCAGTTTTCACATTTTTTTTATTATTATTTTTTGTCTGATCATTTCTCTAGTGGGCCCCATTCCGATGGAATTGAAACCTCCCCTCCCAATAGAAAGCATACTCCAACATCGTTGAGAATACGATTTCTCTTCTCACCAATTACAGTCACATCACCACTAGAAGTCCCATTATGTCCCTCTCATCTTCTTTCTTCACTTTTTTTTTGGTAGTCATTTCATTAGTGGACCTTATTTTTTTACTGTTTTTTCATTTTGTCAGCTAAAGTGATAGACCATCATGCCTGATATCTCATGGGAGAGACCCTCCATTATCTTTTTTTTTCCAATTTCTCACAACAAAATACAACCAAATTATATTTACGCGACAATATTCTTCACTGGTCTAATTTTGAAGATCTTGAAAAGTACTTTCCATCATGTTGACTAATTTTAAGTTAGGGGATTCTCCTCATCATGTTGATCGTCCTTACAAAAAATTAACTCATTTTAAAATTTGTAATTCCATCATTCGATGATTGGAAATCACTGAAAATTTGAACTATTTATTTTACGGTTGATTCACTATATGGATGATGGGTTACAAGTTTTATAATAGGCATATATTTTTTGTAACGATGATCTATACGGTGAGGAGAATCATCACAAAAAATAACCCTTTAGTTGTGTTTATGTGGACCCCATGAGGCTATTTGTCAAACTTTTTGTCAGAGTTTGTGTGTACAAGTAGCATTCCTCAATAAAAAATAAATCAAATCGTCAACCAACCAACTCACGAGTTAGACTAGATTGATCAAACCCAATGCCTTATCGATCCGATTCAATTTTCGGTCCTATTTTTAAAATATTAGATCACGGTGATGGATGGTGATGATGGTACTGATGATGGATGACATCGTGGGATAGTGATGTTTACTTTTCAAATGACAGAGGGATGTTAATAGGGTAAAAATTGGGCGGGTTAACCCGACTGACCAAGTGGCCATCTCGATCTTATGGTCAAAGAAATCGACAACTTAGTAACTTATTAGTCGGGCTCGGTTAGAGAGCCGGGCTTGCCCAACACGAACGAACTCGAACCGAACCGATAGTTAATACATAAATAATATAGTAATTTTTAATTATATAATCTTATTACATATTGATAATTTTGACTTTCATGTAATAATTTTGGATCTTCATATTGGTTTCCACACTCCGTGTCCTTCTAACAAACCCAAACGAAAAAAATATAACTCTTCATATTATAGTGGTATTCATTCCACTTCTTTATTTCTTATCAATGTGGATAAAATATTTTTTTTTGTTTCTCTATAATGTGAGACTAAATGTATAAATTCTAATTATAGTTAAATGCAAGCCATTTTATGACATTTTTTTGTTAACCCGATCAAACTGATCTAACCCGTTTGGGTTGGGATGGGTTGAGAAACTCTTATTGGGTGAGGTTGGGTTGAGGTTTATGAACCTTGAGTTGGATTGGATCAAAGTACCAACCCATCCCAACCTGCCCGACTTTCAACCCTACTTTAAACACTAACAAAAGTTTGTTTAAAATTATAAATAAAAATGAACGACCCATAAATCATCTAATGTTTTACAGTGTTAAAACTTTTAGAAAGATGTGCTATTTGGGTCGATTTTGAGTGATGACTCTCCTCACCGTTCAGATCATCCGGATCGAAAATCAAGCCATTTCTAAACCCTTTAAAGTCTAACAACTAACAGTAAAATGAATAACTCAATCACCATCCATTTTCAATAAGTGGATGATGGGGTAAAAGTTGCTAGAATGGTTTGAGTTTTGGTGTATATTATCTGCACGGACAGAAGAATATACTAACTTGAAATCAGCCATCTGATCATTTTTATATGAGTCCCACAGTGTGTACTATAAACTTATTGTATGTATTGCAATGTACGATAGTGTTTCTGTGATAGATATAGGACTTTGTACCGATTTTCCCTTCCTCCTTCCCTCTTTTGTTAAAAAAAGAAGGGAAAAAAACCTAGCAGAAGCCATGTTTCTTCTCTCTCAATCTCTCACATTCTTCTCTTTCTCTCTCGATCTCTCTCGTTTCTGCCTCACTCTCTCTCGTTTCCGCCTTACTCTCTCTCAATCTCTCTCGTTCTCTGTTCCTTCTCTCTCAATCTATTTTGATCTGCCTAAACTCTCTCTGTCTCTCTAATCGGTTTATCTACTGGTTGTTGCAGGTTGCTCTTTCTTTGTGCTCAAGTCGCACCACCCCTGGTGGATCAAATTGGAATCATTATCAAAGGTGCAAGTCTCTAATCCAAGGTTTTATTTAACACAATATTGGGCTGAAAGCCCTCCTTTTATACCAGTTTCAAGTAGAGGACAAGCAATTTTTGTTTTATAAGTCTAATCCCTACTTTTTAACGTTTTATAAGGAAAGGAGTTAATTCCTTCTTTTATTTTAAAACTCTAAAATTTTGGTACTTAAACTACCCTTCTCTTTGCTAACCACGTATATTTCTAACTGTTTTTGCTTGTATTGACCGATGACGTGGCAGAGAGAGAAAATAAGTTTTTTTAAAATTAAAAATGCTATAACTTTTAATCTACAAATTAGATATTTGCCAAATTTATATTTTTGGAAAGCATTTTTCAAGATCTTTAAAATGAGACCAGACAACAATACTAAATTCAAAAAAAAAAAAATTTTCGTAATTAGACTATGAAAACCCATAACTGCTTGTATAATAAAAACGGTTATGCAAACTATAGATTGCATAGTAAAAAACGATGCAAATTATAATTTGCATCAGCTATTTTAAGTAGTTTTGAGCATATGCACTTCTCTAAGTCTCTATGCAACCAGATTGAATAAGAAAAAAGCTAAAAAATTACATTTTAGACAATGCAAACTATAGATTGCATAGTAAAAAACGATGCAAATTGTAATTTGCATCAGCTATTTTAAACACTTTTGAGCATCTACACTTCTTTAAGTCTCTATGCAACTAGATTGAATAAGAAAAAAGTTAAAAAAATTACATTTTAAACAATGCAAACTATAATTTGCATAGTAAAAAACGATGCAAATTGTAATTTGCATCAGCTATTTTAAATACTTTTGAGCATCTACACTTCTCTAAGTCTCTATGCAACTAGATTGAATAAGAAAAAAGTTAAAAAACTTACATTTTAAACAATGCAAACTATAATTTGCATAGTAAAAAACGATGCAAATTGTAATTTGCATCAGCTATTTTAAGTAGTTTTGAGCATATGCACTTCTCTAAGTCTCTATGCAACTAGATTGAATAAGAAAAAAGCTAAAAAGTTACATTTTAAACAATGCAAACTATAATTTGCATAGTAAAAAACGAATTTGCATCAGCTATTTTAAATACTTTTGTTTAAAATTATATTTTAAACAATGCAAACTATAATTTGCATTGTTTTTAAGCTTGGTAAATAGGTTTTTTCTGGATTTTTTTTTTTTTAATTTGGTATTCATGTGTGATCTTGTTTTAAAGATCTTGAAAAATGCTTTCCAACGATATAAATTTTGTTCAAATCCGATTTATATTTTGAAAGTTATGGTCATTTTTATGTTAAAATTCATTAATTGGGATTTGCTAACGTGCACCGTCATTATTCAACAGATGGGTTTTTCGTCTTTTTACATCGCGCTAACGTGTGCCGAGGACTGTCCTTACATGAAAAAAAAGCATGTCCTCTACTTCAATTTTTTTCCAATACAAGGGCATCCTACTCATTTTCCGTTTATTTAAAACTTCTTTTTCTCATAATGGGGATTTTGAGGTGTAGAACTAGGGTTTATTTCGTAAAGACGTGGGGTTTTTGTTTGGGATTTATTTATTAGAGATTTTGATTTCAGTAAACAATGAAACTTGGAATTGTTTGTTGCATATACAAATAGGTCTTGTTTGATTTTGTTATAGTTTTTGTTTTGGGTTTATTTTTTTATTTAAAAAAAAAGTCTAGGGATTTATGTTAGTAAACAATTAAACTTGAAATCTGTTATGGCATTGTTTATTGCTTAAACAAATGAGTTTTTGTTTAGTATTTTTTGACATCTTTCTTATTGAACTTCTTAGCTTTATGGTTAAAATTCATAACCAAAACAGGGTATGAATATTTCAAACATCAAAGGATTGTATTTCATGATTATTCTAATATTTACTCTTTTTTTTTGAAACAGGTGCTTTTGTTAAAACACATTATTTATTCGGCAAATTGGTTTTGAAGCTCAAGGTTGAGGTTTGTGGTCAAATTTTCCGGACAAATTGTGTGAAGATGCTTGTTATGTTTGTTGTTTTTTAAATTCCAAACATTAAGTTTAGAAGCATAATGGGTGAAAGTTATACTAGCAGTGACTTCAACCATAACATTTCAAGGCAATATTTGGACCTAAATAGACTACCACATGATGACAAAGAAATGTTTGATTTGAATGAGTACCCGAAGTCCATTGACAATCACTTTGAAGATAATATTGAGATGCATGAGAGAATCCAACATAATGATAATTCTCTCCTAGGAAACAGTTTTGAGCCATTTATTGGTCAATGTTTTCAGGTTGATCTTGCCATAGAAACTATTCAGAATACACAAACATATGATACAATGTTGGATAAATAGACAATGTCAACACCACTAGAAGAGCAAGCTCGAAGCATTTTAACACCATTGCCTTCAAAAAGTTTCAAGAAGAACTTGGAAGAGCAAGTCAATATCTAGTTTTTGAAAATTTCGGCAATGAATTCATCATGAAACATTTTAAGGAAAACAATAGCCCAAAGCACAAGGTATTTTTTGATGGTAAGGTAACTACATGTAGTTGTAAGCATTTTGAATTTTGGGGAGTACTTTGCCGACACATATTGAGCGTATTTTGTCACAAGGATTGCTTTGAAATCCCCATGGCATATTTACCATCTCGTTGGCATCGTGATGTCTTACATGGTAAGGAAGGGTGTTACACAGCTCACAATGACAATAGTTCAATGGATGTTAACAATTTAACTATTGGAGATGATATTGTCCATTGCCCTCCAACTTCAAAGACAAAAGGGCGTCGTAAGCAAAAACGGATGAAAGGAGGAGTAGAATTAAGAAAACAAAGCAAGGCTTGTGGACTTTGTAAGCGTGGTGGCCATAACATTACCACTTGCCCGGAAAAAGAAAATTTTGATCCATCGAGTAATCATATCAAGAAAAAGAAGAAAAAGATTTCGGGAGACATAGGTTTAAATCCTATATTTTCTTTGAAGTATTAGGTAATTATACTTGAGTATGATAACTATTTTATATTTATTTTGGATATACTAATTAAATTCTTTTGTCTTAATATTTTAATATTTCATTGTTTCATAGGTTGGTGAACGGGCAAGTGGAACCTCTTTTTGAGCAAATGGGAGCTGTTTTTTTATCATCTTAGGTGCAAGTGAGAGTTGTTTTTGTTTTATAAGCAAATGGAAGCCACCTTTTGTCATTATGAATGAAGAAAAATCTAGTTTTGTGTTTTAGGTAATTATACTTTTAGTATCATAACTATTTTATTTTGAATATACCAATTAAGTTCTTTTAAGTCAATTTCAATATGTTTCCATTTTATTGTTTCATAGACTGGTGAACGAGCAAATGGAGCCTCTTTTTGAGCAAATGGAAGCTATTTTTTTTATCAATCTTAGCTTCATTTGGGAGCTTTTGCCATCATGAATCAAGACAAAATTAATTTTGTTGTATTATACTTGTTTCACGGGTTGGTGAATGATGGTCTCAAGACTATGGTAGCAGCTCAGGTGATATCTACTTTTTTGTAACACTAATTTTTAGGTTTGCACAGTTTCCATCTCCTTTTGTTTTCAATTTTCTTATTTTATGTTATTATTGCTTTTTTTTTTGGGTTGCAGTGATTGTTGGTGTTGCTACTTTATTTTGGCTAAGGAGACGTTCAAATACACATGATGAGGCTAATTGTCATGCCCTTGATATGTGTAGTTAGTTCAAACTTGAGTTAAACCTTTTACATATAGAAAAACTAGTTCTTTCATTGGTTCACTTTTTTGAATTTGGTGTTTATGATGTTTTTTTTTTATGCGCAGGATTGTATTGAATTGTTGAGTGATCTCCTAACAGTTAATCCAACCAGGTTGTAGCAATCTATTACCTTTTTAAATCCACAAGTTTTACTTATTCATAGGTAAGTTTTCTCATACTTGTACGGTTAAAGTTCTGGGATGTTGCTTAACTAACGTTCAATCAACTCTTTTTATTGTTCATTCTTTGGTTGCAATTGGAATTTTTATATAGTGGGTTCTATTTACTTGATACTTATTAGATTTGGCACACAAGGCATGATATAGTATATGACAAACCATTATATGCATAGTTGATAATAATAAGATAATGCAGATGGCCTATAGCATGGAGTATATAATAAGTAATAAGTGATTAAAATACATTACATGTTTTGATTGTTACATTTGTTTGGCATATTTTCTTCATTTGGCAGGATTGGATGATAAATCATTTGATAAATACATACTCAATAACAACAAAGATGCAAGGAAAAAAATGGAGTACATGTTTACTGCCTGCCAGTTGGTGATATGGAGGAAGATCTAGACAACAAGTATTATGTTTTTGGTTTGTTGTTGGAACTAATGTAGATAATTGATGTTTTAAATGATATTACAGGAGGATGTTTGTTACATATTTTTCTTTTAATTTAAATGGATGCTAAGGATGTTTTTGAATTCAAATGAAAGTGTGGAATTTATACGAGGATGCTATATGTGTTGTTTTAATTTATCCAAAATAATAAAAAATGATATCTTTGTTAAAAAAATGTTTATTATTGGCGGCTGAAGAATATTGTCGCGTAAATACAATTTGGTTGTATTTTGTTTTGAGAAATTGGAAAAAAAAAAAAGATAATAGAGGGTCTCTCCCATGAGATATCAGGCATGATGGTCTATCACTTTAGTTGACAAAATGAAAAAATAGTAAAAAAATAGGGTCCACTAATGAAATGACTACCAAAAAAAAAAGTGAACAAAGAAGAGGAGAGGGACGTAATGGGACTTCTAGTGGTGATGTGACCGTAATTGGTGAGAAGAGAACTCGTATTCTCAATGATGTTGGAGTACGCTTTCTATTGGGAGGGGGAGGTTGCAATTCCATCGGAATGGAGCCCACTAGAGAAATGATCAGACAGAAAAAAAATAATAAAAAAATGTAAAAACTGGACGTGCAATAGGAAGATGACTTTAAGGGTAAACTTGGAATGATTTTCAGGGTTGCAATTCCATCGGAATGGGGCCCACTAGAGAAATGATAGGACAGAAAAAAATAATAAAAAAATGGGAAAACTGGACGTGCAATAGGAAGAGGAGTTTAAGGGTAAACTTGGAATGATTTTCATCTCTGACAACTGTTAGAATTTTTATCTCCTATTTAAGGTTCCAATGCAACAAGTACATGCATTAAATGCATCTTAACATGTGCCCGCACATGTTAACAAAACCCTATAATATATTAAGGGTCTTGTTAACATGTGCCCCTAGGGCACACAATAATGTTGTTTTCGAATGAGGTTTTTTTGCAAGTTAGAAGTCTTTAAATTAGCTGAATTTTTGTAGACATAATATTATTATTATTTATAAGATGTCCATAAAAAATCAGCTCAATCAGAAATATCTAACCATCCAAATAAATCACTTTAAATGTAAGCCGTTCATTTACACTATTAAAGTTTAAATTAAGTGTTTATGGTGCTAGAGGGTGGTAGAGGTCTCCGATTGAGCTGATTTTTTTAGATATGATCCAAATAGTTAAATAATATACATATCCAAAAAGTAACCCATTTAGACAACCTTAAGAAACTAAACAAAACACAAAACTTAAAAACTTATCATGTGCTAAAGGCACATGTTAACAAAATCCATATATTAATATGTTGCCACATCGTTGAAAAGTAAGTTGGGATTTTTTTGAGGGATGAGTACGATGGCTCACCTACCAAAGGGAATTTTATTAGGGGTACCAAAAATTTGGTGGTGGGCTCTAGGGTTTTTTACAGTTTTTTTCAAATCAAACCAAGTACAGCAACCACCAAACTTGGTGGTGGCCCTTCCTCCACACGCCCCGTGGATTAGTCGAGGTGCGCGCCCGGATATCAAAAAAAAAATAATTACAGGCAACCACGAAACATTTTAAGGATGCACCTTTAAAATTTCCCACCCATTAAAGACGCATTTGGTTCCGATATGGATCCAGTTTAGATAAAGAACCGAAAATCCAAATATTGTAATTACTGCTGCTAGCACTTTGATTAACACAAAGTAAAGTTACAATAAGCAAAGTATTAATACATAATTTTCCATCTCTCTGTCTTATTCACACACTCCATTCATTAGTTGCTATCTCAATTACAACAGCAAAGTACGCAATTTTGATACCGATCAAATCCCCACGGTCACCGATCACAACCGTCCACTTTGATATAATCAGAACTCGATCCCCACGATCGGACGGCAACCATGGTCATATTTGATAAAAAAAACCTATCATTTATTAATAGATTTCAAACCCAAATTTACCTTGTACTTAGAACTTCAAAAACCAGAACTTAGAGTGGAACACCTCCGATCAATAAAACTCCTAGTAAAACTAGGCAGAGAATTAAGCAAAGCAAAAGACTTAACCCTAGTTTTGGTTTAATTACGTATCCAAACACGCGGAGTTGTTTTTTTAGAACATAATTTGAGATGACCTCTGCCATGCTAGCCAGTGGTTCAGTGGTGATTAGAGGAGCGACGACTTCGGCGTATTCGTCCTTCACTTCGTAAATAATAGCCGATTCAATAACACATGAATTAGGGCCTTTTTCTAGGACATGAATCTTGTCCATATAAAATGTACACCCCATGTCCAAGTACCCTCCTTCGATCATCTCCACCTCTTTCAATCGCTTTTCATGATTGATCTTCACGAATTTCTCCTTGTAACTACGCGGCACCGCCCCTAAAACACAATCAATTTAAAAGATTGATCAGCGAAATTTCCATCAATACACATTGAAAGCTAATTAAGAGAAGTTCTTTACAGTTATTTCGCTAGAATATATATTGATCCAATTTACAAGAACTAACCTTAATTTGCGTAAAAAATTAATTTAAAAAATATAAATACATGGGTATTTTTGTCATAATATAAATATAGAATAATAAATTAACTTTTATTAGAGTTAAAATAGTGTTTTGATTACTCTAGGACCCATTTTACATAACATCAGTTTTGTTGAGTCAAAACGTTTTGACTCAAGGTCAAGAATTTGAACGTTCCCCTGCCCCTGAAGGTTTTAGAGGTTTTAGGTGTAGTAATAAGTAAGTAAGTACCTGGTGGGAAAGCAATGTCGAGGACAGTACCAACACCTCCATCACCTGCAATGACATCTAGCTTTTCAAAGACACCAGGAAGCAAAACTTCTTTGAGAAGCCTGGGGATATCAGGTGAACTGTAGACAGCCCAAATAGAATCGGCCGAAGTAGGTACCTCCATCTCGTGTGTTAATTCCTTCCTCATTTTCTCTCTCTAAAAACTCTCACTTTCTCTCTCTAAAACTTAGCTCACTCACTCACTTATTTTCAATTACTTAAGAGACTGAAGTCTTATATATAGACACGCAGGTATACTATAACACTTATTATTATACACTAGAAATATTATGGTGTTGCTGAGCTAGGTAGGAATTGTCCAGCTGCCGGGTTGGATATATGGGTCAACTTTGACGTACCCGATACCTGACCCGTATCAACTCCATGTCTATTTTTGTTTTTTATTCTTTTTTTTTTTTTTAAAAACACATATGGTTTATGATTTATGATTCTTTAAACTTATTCGATTCTTATCCGACCAGAAGTTGGTCTATCGTTTTTTTTATGGAGTATAATACCAAAAACTTTTTTTTCAGATTTTAAAAATATATAAAAAATAATATAACTTTGTATTCTAGTTATATATTATTCTCGAAAAATAATTTTTGAATCAGGCATTATTTTATCTTAAAATTTTTTTTTTTTTGGTGTAGGTAGAACCGTAGAAAATAATATAGTTTGCATATCATTTAATATTTGAGATGCCCTTGTCTGGATCGATATTGTGCAACGTAGTTAAGTGGTGATTGTTTTTTAAGCATTTGACTTTGGTTTGTGTGAATCTGATTAGTTTGAATTGTCTATCGATCATATTTTCATTTAAAATTGATCTCAACTTTTTGGTTGAATAAAAGTACCTATTATAGTTAACCTCAATTTAATTATGTGATTTTTATTCATTTTTTACATATTTGAATTTAATTCATTTTGATTGAATTTTACTTATGTTCGAAATTTATAATACTTTTACTCGAGTTAAACTTTTAAAATCGGTATTCAAAGACGAAAGTCTTTTCTATATAAAAAATAAAAATAAAAATAAAAAAAGATTACGAAAATCTTTCAAGATGTACAATTAAGAAGAGTATATTTTAAAGTTCTTAAATTTAAAAATCACGCACAATACAAGGTGAGATTGCGTAAGAAATAGCAAACACCACCTTAGCAACAAAATAACGGTCTGAAATCTTACTCTATTAGAATCAAACTTAAGTCAGATTTCTGATAAATTTTCAACTAAAAACAAACACCACTTAAAGGAGAATTCGGATTCGGTTGACCCATTTTATGTCGTATTTCCAAAAAAAAACGGATAAGCAGGAAGAAAACTAAAGTTAAATAAACGTTTGTTTTTACGCGTGGCAAGCAACGAAGCTGATGCTGGAAAAATGTTTGACCAGCTCAGCTGAGGAGATAATTTGAAACCATGGATTCAAATTCAATTCCAAATAGTCAAAAATGTCATTCGCAGCCGAGACCAAGGAGGAGCCCATGTTCCGAGTACTCAGCCCACGTGAAGTCCGTTCGTTGCATTGTACGTACGCCGTATCAAGTGGCAGTGGGTTGTTTTGGTTTTAACGTTCATGCCATGCCATGCCATGGGGCTCCTCTTAGCTCCAGCACTGAACTTATTTGTCCATATTGATTTGATTAATTGGGGCTTATCCTGACCTGATAATGATGCTCTCCCAAGTCCCACCCATCCTGGCGGCTAACCCTCTTTCCCTTGTTGCCCATCCACCTCATACTACGGACCCAATTTTGAAAACTCATCCCTATTATTTAGGACCCACCAATACATTCAAATAGTGAATTTACCACCTTGGACCTTGGTCAAAAGACATTGAAATATTGAAACATAGGATCAGTTTACTGACTCGCGGAGAATATAATTACATACTTAGAAGTACTAAAAGATCAACCATCTTACAAAATGGAGTATATGCATGTCTCTGGATTATTCACATCTTCTTACATTTTTTGAATTATTTGATGGAAAGGAAGTTTGAACCTAATTCTGTATTATCAACAACAAACTTTACTAGTTAGGTAACACTTAATGATCAACGTGATTTAAAAGGGGTTTTTTTGTTTTTTTTTTAATGCACCCAATGTTTATCAAGTAATTTTGTAAAGGTTGCCGTTTTTGGGGCTCCCTAGTTTGGATGGGGGGGGGCTTGCCCATTTAAGAGGCACTCTCTACAAATTGGTTAGGGGGCGGATCTATTTTACTAGGGGGAGGGGTTCTCATTTTTATTATACACCCTCAACTAAGCTTTAGAGATAGAAAGAAAAGAGCGAGATGGATATATGGAGAAAGAGAAAGATAGAGTACTAAAAATAAGTGAGGGAAGATGATGGAGATGGAGGTGGAGGTGGTGGTGGTGTAGTGGTGGTACCGGCGTGGTGCTAGATGTGGTGCTTCTATCGGTGGTGAGAGTGATAGTGGTGGGGTGTAATTACTTTTGCTGGTGGGGTGTGTTTAATTGTGTTTAGTGAGGAAAGTCCCCTAAGAAAAACATAAGGTTAAGGGGAATGTTCAAAACTTAGAAACATAGGCTCAGTTTGGTACACCGTGAATATTCGCCAATGCAAAAATTCACGGTTTATCATGTGTTTGTAGATGATTGATGAGGGCATCTAATAACAAATATTTGGTAGGATTTGTAATGATCTTACAAAATAAACAATCTAAATTTTTTTTTATTATTTTTTTTAATTTATAGAATTTTAATTAGCATATACAAGAACCTTGAATTTTCACATTTGCGAATATTCACGGTGCACCAAGCACGGTTAAGGGGAATGTTTAATTCAGATCGGTGCATGATCTGTAGGCTGTAGTTATGAATGTTGGCACGAAGAGAATTCGGTTGACAGGTTCTAGTACAGAACCTGCAGTAAGAGCATTCAAAGAGCCCTTTTGTCATTTTAAAAAGCACTTCCCATTTCACAAGGGCGCAAGCGGCAGGAGCTTTTGTGAGGGGGTGCCACTGTTTTGAATGGGCAATAATACTAATTGGCCCAAGCTCTGAGAATGAAGAACACGAGCGAGCCCACATAAAAAAAAATCCAACAATTGATTTTTGGTGAGGACGTTCTCCTTCTGTGTAGATCATCCTCATCGAAATCAACTTATTCTAAAACTTGTAACACTATCAAAAATTGATTTTAAATCAACCGTCAAGAAATCATTCTTATTGAATAATAGACTTTTAATTTATGTTACTCAATGATAAAGTTACAAATTTTAAAATAAGTTGATACTCGATGAAGACAATCTGTACGGTGAGGACTCAGGAGAACATCCTAAAGTTCTTAACTAAAAATCAACCAGTGAAACCCTATGCATTTCGGCCCAAGAACTTGGGCCAAAGAGCTCGATGTCCAAAAGGCATATTTCTTATGTCCATTCTAGATGAGACAAAGGGGAACATACGAACATTTGGGCCTATAAATAGAGGCGACCCCCACCTCTTCATAACTTCGACAATATTGTTGCCTAATCCCTCTCTCTTTGGCCCAAAATCAATTGCACTCCTAAGTTTTTTTTATGAGGGAAAAGGTGTGAAATCAGTACACACTCAAGTGTACATGGCCTTCTTGGAGATATATTCTCACACAAAAGTTGTGTGTGGATATGTGGCCACTTGAATTTGGCATGACCTCCTCCTTTCCTATTTTTTATTTGTATTTTGTCTAATATGAGTTTGAAATTTTTCGTAAGAGTTGAATATTTGAGAATGCACTCATACTAAATTGAGATCTTATAAGAGTAAAAATCTCTAATTGTATGTGTTTGGGGTTTCAGCACATATCCATTTCTTCCAATTTATCCAACAGTACTCTAACGGCTAGTTCTTGATTCACCTTTGTCTATCTATTAATTTGTTTGGATGTGAGATTTTAAGTAGGGATTTTGTGAGAATTAGGGATTTGGTGGAAAATTAGTTTGAAATCAGGTTATAAATCTAACTAGTTTTCTACTAAATCTCCAGTCTCCACAAAATTTCTACTTAAAATCACCCATCTAAACAAACCACATATGAAAATAATATGCTAAAGAGTGATGAAGTATGGTCGATCCTTTGTGTTACCTTTGTATGTTTGCCATCTTTTACTATGGACAATAGGAAAGCAATTGATCTTCAAGAATTATTCATGGCCATAAATTCTCTAGAATTTAGCCGAATTACATCATTTCGGTCTTTAATTTAGTAGTTTCACTATTTTTAGAATGTTTTATTTACTTTAGTAGTTTCTTAGTTAAAGTAGAGGAAACTTTGCTATCACATATGAGAATAAAATTATTCATTGGTCTTTTGCTTAATACAATTTGAATTTTCTCTTAATTTAACTACTTTGTGTATAAGGATACACAGATGATTCAAGGGATGATTGTTTTTTCTTTTTTCTTTTTTCTTTTTATAGTTGTGAAGACTACTGATCTCAACAACTATGTAAGTTTCACAAAAAACCACTATCTTTCTAAAATTTTAACCCTGAAAAAAAATGTTTGAAATTCTACAATAATATGAATGGTTTATTACTTTTTATTAAGGTTGTTTATTATTGCACTTGAATTTTACGTAATTGGGTTTACTTTAGTGGATACAACACGAATTTTATTATTTGTTTGCAATTTAAATTCTAGAAAATTGGAGGCCACTAACTTAAACGTGACAAGTAGTCAGTTTTCAATGCAATTCTATGGAATTATGCTTCCTTGGCCACCTAAATAATATATGTACTTTTGCGGAACTGATGAAAATAAATGTATATCCATGGAATATACTTCTTAATTTGCAATCAAACACATCCTAATTAAGTTTTCCCTTTATCCATGGAGGTTATTTAAAAAAAAATTACTTACTAAAAGATCATTGGAAACATGAATTCTAGGAAACCTGTATCCCTTAGTTTGCTTGACAACCATAAAATAATCCCTGAAAATATGAATTCTTAGAAACTTAATTTATTTGGTCTTTTTAGTTGCCTTTTTAAATCCAAGGAAAGACCACTTTTCAAAAAAGAAAAAAAAAATTACCCACTATACTATATTTTATCTTGTTCCACCTACCTTATTTTTTACACTTAGCTTATACCTATTTGTGGGTCCTGCGTAGATATGATCTAAGAAATTATTTATGTGGATAATCTCTTTATTATTTTTGTTTAAAAATACTAATAGTTACCCCCACTTAAAAATATATACTTTTTATTTTATAATTTGAAATTCTAAAAGTACCCTTCACTTAAAAAGAACCGAAACTACCCTTGAAGTCTTTTATTTTTTCCGATCAAGGCCCTGCTTGGTATGCATGAAAAATTTGCAGAATGCAAATTACCACAACTGTGGTAGTGGTAGTTTGCATGGACAAATAAGGCCATATGTATCTTAACTAGCAGAGGAATACCATACCAAGCAGTTTTTGACCGGGAACAACTGCAGATGCAAATTTTTCCTGCATACCAAGTAGGGCCCAAATGTCAAAAAATTTAACCATTTCTCTTCTAAAAACCTCATTTCGTCATTTTGCTTCTTTTTTAACTGTTTCGTCTCGCCTCTTATTCACATAGACAAATCCTAATGGAGAAAATAGATAGGAGAAAACTTTTGGCCATGGATGTAGCTTCGCCTATGAGTTAGCACAGAGCATAGAGGTAGAAAGAGAGAACCTCTCAATGATTTTCCATAGATTGAGCTCAACCGTGAGAACACAGAAAATTGAAGAAGAATGAGAGAGAAATTTTTTTTTTTGATAATTAACAAAGATATATTAGATAGGAACGGTCGGAACCGAGATTACATTATTAGAGTCTTTAACTAGAAGATCAAATAAACAGGAAGGAGGATCAGTCGCTGATATGTCGGTTGTTAGTGCTTTAGATTTTTGGGCTAAAGCATGTGCAACCGAATTAGCTGATCTATAGCAGAAATTAAAAGAGCAACTAGTAAAGGAAGATAGAAGTTGAACAACATCAGTGAGGTGAACTCTAGTACGCCAACCAGTATTACAGGCTTTTAATTGTAAGGCTAAGATAATAGATAATGCATCGCCTTCTATAATAACATGCTGAAGCTGAAGATCTTTAGCCCATGTAACTGCAGCAAAGGCTGCTAATCCTTCAGCTTCCACCGCTGAGAGAGCCCTACACGGAATCAGTTTGACCCCCTGCACATACCCAAACTGTCACGAAGCATAATACCAAGACCTGCGTTTTCATTCTTAGTGATAAAGGAAGCATCAAAGTTTAATTTTAATTGATCAGTAGGAGGGGGAACCTAAGCATAGCAAACAGTAGAAGGGTTAGGTGTATTCAAAGATCTAGAAAATTCAAATTGCATGGTATATATCTTAAGATATCTAGTTATTCCTAAAAAGGTTTGTAAAGGTCTGGGACAGATATTGTCAAATATAAGATAACACCTGGCTTTCCAAATGAACCAGCAGTAAGTAGCACAAGTAGCTGCCCATTCACCTAAATTATCTGAATCCCAACCACAAGGTGAGGAAAACCAAGAAGTCATCCAATCCAGGAAAGATTGGGGGATGATGTTGTTAACAAAAAGGAGAAAAGGAACTTGCAAGCCACACAGCACAGGTGAAAGGACAAGTCATAAACAAATGTTCTAGGCTTTTATTGTGAGCCTTACACAGCAGGCAAAGAGTATCATTATTATTCAGAATATCATTAAGTTTAACCTTTGTTGCTAGGATGTTAAGGGAGCATTTGTAAGTAAAAAGCCTCACCCTAGGGAAGGAATGCATTTTCCAAATATTCTTAATGAAAGCAAAAGGGTTATAAATAATATGAGATGGATTATCAGTTCCTGGTAGAGAGACTTGAATGAGAAGATGCCTGAGTTATTAAGAGTCCATCTAAGTGTATCATGCCTAGTAGAGGATAAGTGAATATTCAGAATTCTCTCTTGAATATCAGGAGGGAAGAATAACTTAAGAAGATCCTTATTCCAAGATGTACCATCTTGATTAAAAAGATGGTTAACTGTAGAGATGATGGGAAGAGTTGAACCGAGAGGGGGTTGGAAAGGGATAAGACATGGGAAGTTTGAAATCCAAGAGTCATTCCAAATATTAATCTCAATGCCTTGACCAACTTCCCAAAGACTATAAGATTTGATATAAGAGAAGCCCTTCCTAATACACCCCCAAATCCAAGAACCAGATTATTTGATAGAGTTGGATAATGGAGAGGAGTTAGGAAAGTACTTGGCTTTAAGAATTAAAGCCCATAAAGAGTTGGGATGTTGGACCAGCCTCCAACCAACCCTAACAAGTTGAGCCATATTATCAAGAAGAGTGTCCCTAAAGCCTAACCCCCCAAGGCTAGAGGGTTTATATAAAGCTTTCCAACCTTTAAGGTATATACCTTTAGGTTTATTAAGCTTACCCCACCAAAAGTTTATTTGAATACTAGTCATTTGATTGGCATTAGATTTTGGTAGAGCAAAACAACCCATCTAATAGATAGATAAAGTACCTAGAACATACTTGACTAGAATAGATCTACCAGCTTGGGAAAGAAGTTTACCTTTCCAGTTTTGAAGTTTTTCCTTGAATTTAAGAAGAAGAGGTTCAAAGCATTTAACTTTGGATTTATCAATAAATAACTGAACCCCCAAGTATTTGTCTTTAATATTAATTTTCTTGACTCTAAGGATTTTAATAAGCATTCTAGCAAATTTATTGGGAAGGTTAGGGCTAAAGAAGATCCCTGATTTATCAAAATTAATCATTTGGCCAGAGGCAAGGTAAAAAACATTTAAAATATCAAGTAAATTCCCAGCTTCAACAAGGTTTGCTCTGGCAAAAATAAGGCAATCGTCAGCAAAGAGAAGGTGAGAGATAGAAGGGCATCTTCTACTGACTTTGATACCAAAGATCAATTTTTGTTCCTCGGCCGAGCTGAGAAGCCTATTGAAAGCTTCCATACATATTAAGAATAGGCAAGGAGAAAGGGGGTCCCCTTGTCTAAGCCCACGAGAAGGATTAAACCTAGGACCTGGGGATCCATTGACAAGTAAAGCAATTGAGGTGGTGGAGATACATTGGTTGATAAGATCACACCACAAAGGAGAGAAACCCATTTTTATCATTATTTGTAGAAGGAACGACCATTCTACTATATCAAAGGCTTTGGACATATCAATCTTTATGCCCATAAGCCTATGCTTCTCCTTTTTTTTTTCATAGTATGAATAATCTCATGAGCTAAAATAATATTATTAGTGATGTGCCTATTGAGCACAAAAGCAGCCTGAAAGGAGGAGATAATTTTATCTAAAAAAGGTCTCATCCTATTAGCCAAAAACTTAGAGATAATTTTATAGATTGTATTGCAATAACTAATAGGTCTAAAGTCAGAGGAACAACATGGGTTCTCCTTCTTAGGAATTAGGGTAATGAAAGTATTATTAAGTCCTTTTAGAATATACCTAGATCTGAAAAATTCCTGTATCATGGAGACAATAGAAGAAGATAAAAGGTCCCATTGATGCTGGAAGAAAAGGGAAGGGAATCCATCAGGTCCAAGAGCTTTAGATGGATGCATATTTTGCACCACCAGAAAGATTTCCTCGACAAAAGGGATAGCCAATAGTTTTTCATTATCTGATCCAGTAATAGAGCAAGGAATATTATTCAAAAGAGGCAGCAAACAATCAGGATCCACTACTCCAGTAGTTGACGCAATAATAGAGAAATGGGAGGTAAGACACTGACTAATCTCAGATTCATTAGTGATATACACTCCACTATCATTCCTAAGGGAAATAATCTTATTCCTTCTCCATCTTTTAATTGTAGAGATATGGAAGAACTTAGTATTCCTATCTCCACAATTGACCCACAGAGCCCGCATTTTTGTTTGAAGAATTCTTCTTGCTGGGAATAGGTTTTGTCAAGATCAGAAGTGAGAAGACTAATAAAAGCAGTGAGAGAGCCATTCAGATTATTAGTATGAAGCTCCGAAATACTTCCTAACAAAGAATTGATTTTGGTTTGAATATGACCAAAAACATCACGATTCTAGATTTTAATGTGATTTTTAATGATTCTAAGACCAGATGCCAATTGGAATGCAGAGGAACCCAAAAGGTGTTGATCCCAAGCATGCTTGACCACATGAAGACAAGATTCCTCCTTAAGCCAAAGATTAAACAATCTAAAAGGCTTGGGAGAGAACTTTGTAGAAGGGGAAGTAGAGAGAAAGATAGGAGCATGATATGAACCAACAGGGGAAAGATGTTCAACTGTGGCATTAGGGAAGAAGGATGTCCAATCACTGTTAGCTAGGGCTATATCTAATCTTTCATAGATTCTAGCCCACCCTAGCTGTCCATTGCACCACGTGAAAGTGGGCCCTACATAGCCAAGGTCCAGAAGTCCTGCCTGATCAATAATATATTTAATGTCCTTAATATCACTAAAATTAAAAGTATTCCCACCTTTCTTTTCGGATTGGTCAAATATGGAGTTGAGGTCTCCAATGAGGACCCAAGACTGAGCAACATGGGAAGACATTTCAGCGATGAAATCCCATTCTTTAATACGGTTTGGCTTGTTCAGTTTACCATAAAAGCAAGTAAGGATCCATTCCTTCATCCCATTATTAATTTTAGATGAAATCATAGCATTTATCATAAACCAACTGGAGTGGAGGATCTCCAAAACAATATCATCCCTCCAAGCTAAGCATAACCCACCAGATCTCCCAAAGGCAAGAACTAGACAGATATTGTAAAAGTGGCAAGAATGCAGTAATCGTGAAATAGAGGTATCCGATGATGCCTTTGTTTCACACAAAAGATGATATCAAGGGAATTAGTAGAAACTAATTTTTTGAGATGAGATCAAGAAAGATCTGACCCAGAACCCTGACAATTCCAATAAAGTAATTTCATATCCAAAGTAGCACAAAAGAGAGAAATCAAAGCAGAGCAAACAACGCCAAACAACACAGGAAGAAAATCTGGCTCAAAATAACAAAGGGAAAGCTTACCTGGGCGCCGGCAGGGTTTGAAATCAATCCAGGTGATGAGTCGATAACTGAGATCGTGGGGCTGAGGCGAGGAGATATGCTATCTGGAGAGAGAGTAGACATGTGAACCTCATCAGAGCCTATAATCAGAATAGGTTCCCCTGGGATTGCAAGAGAGAGATCACAAGAGTTAGTTATGGAGGGTATTGGGATGGGAGGCATATCTGGGTGAGAGGTCATGTGTAGATCCAAATCATCATTCTGAATGGCAGGAGGAGGCAAAGTATCGGCAAGATTCAGCACCAGGTCAGTCTCTGATCGATTGAGAGAAGAACTGATCAAAGAAGGACAAGTAATTTGAGAAACAGGAATAATCGGATCAGCAGCTGGGACTTCAAGAATCATCACACATCTGGTTTAATATCATTCACTGATGGACCCCCATAGGGCCTCATGGGATCCAAAAAATCGAACGGACCAAGAAAAGGAGGCTTGCCCACCCCTAAAGGATTAGATAGGCGAGGTAAGCTAGCCCTATTACACCCAAAATGTTTAGCCACACCCATAGGGCCCTCAGGAGAAGAGGACATGGGCCTCGGGCATTTACCCAAAAAGTTGAAGCCCAAAGGAGGATCAGGGAAGTCGACGGTATCGTCGCCGCGACTACCGACATCATCGCCGATCACCATGGTTTGAGAATCTTCATCAGACACCTCCCTCCTCCTCAAGGAATCAGAGAAAGAGCGAGGATTGAGGTGTATGATGAAATCATCATCAGAACTAGAATCTGAAGATGTGGATGATGGGATGTCAGTCGTCCGACCGTTGAGCATATCGGCAGCAAGGACAGCAAAATCCACACAAGTCGATTGTTTGTGGCCCAAAAGTAAACAGAAAGTACAGAAATTTAACGGTAGATCAGCGTAATCAAAATCAATCTACGTATAATCACCATTAATCTTCCTGGCATTCGTACCTATTTTGATCGGAACCAAAGGATTGATTATTACCTTTGCCCAAATTGGTTCATCATTAAAGGGGATCCCAAAGAAAGGATTAATTTTAAGCACACAACCAACAACAGAGGTAATTTATTTAGGGACGTAGCGGTTGAGGTGCTCCGGTAGAAGGTTGGAGAGCTTGATCCAAAAGGCCTCCGTATTGATAACCATGTCGCGGAAATCTACCAAGGGATTCCAACGTTGGAGCATAAAGAGATCTCCATACACACTCCTTGTGCCTTCACTAAAAACCCACAACATATCCTCACGAGAAGCGAAACGGATCAAGAAGAGATCATCACGAACTTTTATTATGAAGATCTTAGAATTCAAACCCCAGAGATAGGACACCGCTTTTGTAACTTGCAGTGGAGCCCAGATACTCCCAGCAGATAGAAACTTACCAATAAGACTGTTTCTCCACAAAGCTTGAGCTGCACGTAGATCTGCATGATTGATATCCACAAACATCTTGCCATCTTCATCGCCCAAGTTTAGATTTTGGGCGAGATTTGCAGATAAGTGTGCCAAATCGTCATTCCAGTTTGCCATTAGAACAGATTGAAAAAAAAGTAAAAATCAGATGCTTGGGAAGATGGTAAAGAACTAAGATCTAGGGTTATGGGAAGGGTGAAAGTAAATTAGGAAAAGAAAGGGTGAGATTTGGGGCAGAACAAACAAAAGATCAACGCCGGCAAGGAAGGAAAAAATTATTATAAATGTCAGATCAAACGCCGTCGAAAACAAAAAGGGGGGGGGGGCAAGGGGATGCACCGATGGGAAGTTCACACGCCTGGGAGGACCAGAGATCATCATACCTTTCACTTCAGTTGACCGACTCAAAAGACCGCTTCAAACACCAGGATGACTCATACCTACTTACTACCCAAGTAAACCCAAAAAACTACTCGCTCCTCATGTCTTTTTGCAATTTCATAGAAGAATGAGAGATAAATTATCATATGATTTTTAATTTAGTGGGGTGGCATAATTTGTTGAGTTGGGGTGGATTTAAAATGAATCCTTTCTTTGTAAGGATTTCCATCAAATTTCAAGGGTGAGGGTCAAACTCCTACCAGGGGATTTGCTGGTAAACTTGTTTTCCTGTGAAACATATTTCCATGGATTCATAGTTGCTAAATTTGAATTCTATCCTTAAAATTCCCCATCCAAACATATTAGTAATTAATTTTTTATATCTACATGTTGAAAAGATCAATCCTCAAAAATATAAACAATTAGCCATTGAATCATCGTCTTCATGTGGGTTTGTAATTGTCCCTAGCTAACCAAAATTATGTGTAAAGTAATAAGGTTATATATAGGGAATTAATTCGACCCGGATGGTTTAATTTTTGGTGCAAAATTAACCTTTCCAAGAATAACCAATCAAGGCCATAAAGTTCAGGGTTCCAATCGTTACGGCCATACCTTTTTTATGCTCCCATATTAATATAGATAACAACAAGGTATACCAAATTCGATCTACTCCCACTAAAACTTATCCATGCACGCAAGTCAAGCAATTGCAGTTATGGGTAAATCTTAATAATGACCCATTCATAACAGTACCAACCCAAAAATAATTACAATTCTAGGTCGTGATCAGAGGTCGCTTGCTTGCTGCTATTGAGTCACTATTGATGTGCTTGAAACTCTGTAGATACTTCAAATGGAAAAAAGAGGAGCTAACTAAACATGACTTCTATTTCTTCCTTTCTGATTTTGGTTAAAGCATAAAACATCTCTCTGCATTGAAGCTGACGGGTTGTGAAATTTTGTATACTTTTTTTTTTTTTTTACTATAAGTAAAATAGGTCAATCAATTAGAGAGAGGTTACTACATACCCAATTCCGTCCCATTTGATAAGACATTATTCCAAGTTAATTATGTTTATGTTTTGGGAAAGTATTTTCAGAATTTTCAAATGAGCTGAGATATCAATACAATTTTCTTTTTTTAGAAAAATTAATTGCTTAATTTTATAATGTAAATTATAATTTGCATACTGATTTACATAGTTTAATTTGCATAATTTTGAATTTACAAGTTGTAATTTGCATAGTTTAATTTTGCCTATAAATTTGAGTATATATTCGCATTTTTTTAATTATATATGCATTTCAAATTTGCATATTTTGATACTTAGTAATGTATTGTTGAACTAAAAATATGATCAGGTAAGTTCAAATATGGTATGCATGCAAGCTAAAATTTGTATACTTATATAACTAGAGGGAATCTCAAATTTTCATGTGTAAGTTGTACTTCGAATATTTTGGTTTGTAAATATAAATTCACATCTTTTTAACCATATTTTATAGCTCAGTAATGTTTATTAATTGAACGGCAAATATGGTATGCAAATCCAAATTTGCATACTGATTTAACCCATTGGAATCTCAAATTTCTATGTAAATTGTAATTTGAATGTTTTTTTTTTTTTTTTAAATTTGAGTTTGCATCTTTTTAATCAAATTTGCATCTTTAAGTTTTGTTATGCAAATTCAAACTTGCATACTGATGTAATTCACTAAAATTCTAGTTTCTCTTTGCAAGTTATATTGTGTATGTTGTACATAAATAAATTTTAAAAAAAATATGAGAATTTTTGGCTAATCTCATTTTAAAAGATCGCCATGAACACTTTACAAAAATATAATTTTTGTGAAAATTTAATTTATATTTAAAAATTATGACATTTTTATGTTAAAACTTTTTTTGCCCAATTTTTTTTAAAGGATAATTCCATACTTCAACTTGGACAAAACGCACCAATTAAAAAATGTTGTCCTCTACGTTTTTTTCTTTTGATATATTGTCCACCCACATAAAGTGGGTGTACGAAACAGCACTCCTTAGGTGGTTGACCAACATCACTAATCGTCAAATAGTCAAAGTAAAGATAGTGGGGATTGAACATGTATAGGTGCAAGATGAGAATAGTCCCACATGGGATATGAGAGCCTTGCAAACTTAATATATAATGATCCTGGATCACACCACTGATCATTGCCAATTGGTTTTGAGTTGGATGCCCACAAACTTAATATGGTATCAGAGCGCGATCAACACGTGATAGGCCCAACGGCCATACGTGCTCCCCGCCACGTGAGGGGGCATGATGAGAATAGTCCCACATGGGATATAAGAGCCTAGCAAACTTAATATATAATGATCCTAGGTCATACCACTAATTACTAATTGGTTTTGAGTTGGATGCCCACAAACTTAATAGCAAGACCCATTCTAGCTAAACAATTAAATTAACTTTCAAATTTTTAAAAATCTGCATAAGAATTTACAATATATTAAGCGATAATTATAAAATAAAACTTTCTACAATCTTACCCAAAACAATCTTTAGCACATGAGCGCTTGGTTTAATGGTTGTGCATCCCTCACATGATTTGAAAGGTATTAGGTTCAATCTTTTTAGTTGAAGTTTTCATTAAGTTTGACCTATGTAATATGTTGAAGCTTTCTATATATTCGTCAGATGTAGTTATTCTTTTGTTTAATCTTGACAGTGTTTCTGTATTTTTTGTTTAGTTTGACCCATGCAATATGGTGAACCAAGCAAGCAATTGATGTAGAGCATGGAAGCTGAAATGGAGCGACATCTCTATATATAATGCGGCTTCATATACAGCTAAGTGAAGTCGTGTATGAAGTTGCGTGTTTGTCGTTTTGTTTTGTTAACTTCTTTTTAAGAAATACTGAATATATCCCGTCATATTATTTATTTGTTTACACTTAGGTTACACTTGCCAATGTGGTCATATTGAATTGATCCAAGAGCTGACTTTTTTTTTACGATGATCTACTCAACGTCTAGATCACATCAGCATATACATTGTCATCAGTGGGCCCACGTACATCTTATTTTTTTCAATAATAACGTACCGCATAATTTATCAATTCACAGGGGCAAATTAAAATTTGTCGCCCGCGAAGCACGCACGAGTTTAATAAACGCGCGTAGTGCGTTTGGATATCACACACGTAGTTCATGAAGGATAGTCAATTCACAAGCGCGAAGCGTGTATGGGGGAGGGCTCGTTATATATAATTGTAGAGATAGAGATAGAAATATAAATATTTTTTTTGGGATTGTATGAAGATTTCTTTTTTACTTACCAATGCCACGAATGAAGAATTTAGTAAAAAATAATGAAAGGAAGACAAATGTGCAGAAGAGTGGCACACATGTATAGAGGTGCCAATGCTTGAACATGAGGAGCATTAAGGACCTTACTAGCGTGACATAAAAAAAAATAGTATCGATTTCGACACTAAGAGGTTATAGCCTACTGCAAGGTCTGATTTTTTGTGAGAACATTCTTCTCAATATAATCTTTCATACAAAAAATCAGCAGATTTTAAAATTTCTAATACAATCAAAAGTTAATTTCAATTAACAATAATAAATAAACGGTGAGGAACATAAATCAAATTTAGATAGGACTAAAAGTTTTAGAAGCGGCTAATTTTTTGTGAAGATGATCTACGTGCTGAAAGAAACATTATCCCAAAAAATTAGTCCTCGAACTGGGCCCTAACATCTTAGTGTGACGGGACACCATTTTTCTTTGGTGTCACCCTAGCAAAATCCGAGCATTAAATGGCGAAACCAAACAACGCGCTGGCAGCATTCAAACAGCTAGCCCCATCACCTACTGCTCTCGTGTCCCCCCACCCCAACTTTCTCCTTCCCAACCGTCGTCTCTAACCACATTCATTAATAACCCCTTTCTTTTCATTTTCTCCTCTATCTCCCGATAAATTCATTATCTCTAATTCTCTATCCCCAATAAATTTAGAAATGTACGTTGTACAATTATTATTGCCTCTATTGAATTTGAGCAAGGATGCGCCACCCAAAGTTTATAGATGATTTTAGGACAAAGCTTTGGTGGGAATTATATAAAGATGATTTGAGGGTTAATTTTTAGAAATGGTGATCTCCTCGCTACAAATTTCATCTTCACCAAAAATAACGTCATTCTAAAACTTCTAATCTTATAAAAAAACTCAGTGATTTAATATCATTAATTTATACTAAAATTTGATGAAATTATAAATTGTAGAACAAGAACGATTTAATGAAGATTTTGGCCAAAAATTCCTACTTGAAAAATATTTTAGGATTTAGCTCAACAAACGTTTTCTTTTAATTTAAGGCCCCTGAGTAACAGGCTGAGAGAAAGTTTCAGTGTGTGTAATTTACGCTCTTTACACACGCTAAAACCCTCTCCGAATAGGGTTTCAGTCTGTTACCCAGGAGCCTTAGACTAAAACGTTTGTTGGGCTAAATCCTAAAATACTTTTCAAGTAGGAGTTTTTGGCTAGTTTTTCCCAATTTTATTTGGGAATGATTTATATAGTGAAGATTGAAAAGAATATCTTTACATCTTTGGATTATCTCTATTTAAGCCCCACCACAAATTTTTTAACTTTAAATCCTAATTTTTGAATTTTTTTAATCTTTGTTCCATTGGGTCATGATAAAAACCAATCCACAACGTAATACATGACTTATTTGATTTTCTATTATTTGTAACATTTTTAGCATATAAAAATTATATACTAAAACATAGAAATAAAAATTACCAAAGAATCGCTAAAGCTAGGAACAAGTTATCTCGATTTTGCTGGTTCCCCGGGCCTCTTCGCACTAGAATGTAATTGACAAGTATCGAAACTTGCTCCTTAGTCCTTATAATAGGTTTCAGTTCAGGGTAGTTCGATAAGTTTTAAAAACCGGCCCGGACCGGCCGGTTCAACCGGAAAACCGGTGACCCAGTCCAAAAATCGGGTTGGTTCAACACCGACCCAATAATTTTTTAAAAAACAGGCCTTTTTTGCTTGAACCAGTTGACCCAGACGGTTGAACCAGAAACCCAAATTGCATCTAGAAAGGTTTGAACCTAGGAACTTTGAGTAATGGACATTTTTACCATCTAGGCTAGGTAGCTTTGGTTGTTACTTTCATAAGTTTTTCTATTTATAATATATTATTCATGTTTATAATATACAATTCTTTAGTGGGTTATTTGGGTCAACCCACTGGTTGACCCGATTTGACCCAACCCAATGACTTTTCCGGTTCAATGACCGGGCCGGTTTTTAAAACATTGACTAAACTGAAACATACCCATTGACATCTCTATACCATATAGGAGGTAGGGAGACAGTGAGATATGCAATAAAGTTATAATGGGTTGGGATCCTAGAACACCATGTTTTGATTTGGTGTTCTAGGATCACTCTAAAACAATGATCAAAACTTTTAACCATATCAAAACTCGGTTAAAAATGTACAATAAAATAAATTGCTCAAATTGCAACTACAAGTAATGACATCAATTATTCATGCAAAGAATATTGATCTGCAGAATACCCACCAATAACGTAAAGAAAGAAAGAAAAACTAGAAACTCACAAACAAATTTCTCAATTCCTATTGATTCGGTTATGGTGCCATTGGATATTAAGCTACCTAGAATCAGAATCGATTATCTATATCTATATCTATACTACTATATAATGCAAATACTTGATTGAAGCTTATTTTGTCAAAACTTCCTAAAATACTCTTATCTATGTTTTTCTATAAACAAATTTGTATATATATAGTTGTAAATTATTTATCAAATGGATGACATAGTTGGTATTAAATAAAACTCTTATATTAAATAACTCTACTAAAATAGTAAATGAGCAATATGCACATTAATAAACAACAACTACAATTAAGAAATAAGCTCAAAGTAAATACGTGTAATACATGTGCACGAAGCTTGTACTAATAATAATAGTTTTAACTTAGATATTTAAATGTGCAACTAAAATTTGAGTACAGGTTCCAATCTAGTTTGCTTTCTAGGTAAATATGGGGAGCATATCATCGTCCTTACTAAAATCAATATTTGGTTTATCTCTATATGGGCTCCACCACAATAATACCCTCTAAAAGGTCTCTAATGAGGGTTGCCTAGCATGATCTATACGCAGACTTTTTTTCCTCCCCTTTTTGTCTTTTTTACCTTAAGAAATAGGCCATCCATCTAAGTGTATATATTTTGGCTAATAGAGTTCACATGGAGATGATCTAAAGCCGAATTTTTATGAGGATACCCTTTTTGCCACGTAGATCATACTCATAAAATCATGGTGAACTAAATCAGCCAATCATCTTAAATTTTGCAACTAATCTTTAATGAGGTTAGAAGTTGTAGAATTGACTGATTTTTTATAAGAATGATCTTCATAGTAATTGATCAAATTCCTTTCCAAATAGCTCTCGATCACCCATGTGGGCCTATATGGAGCAGGGTTTTTTGGGGCTTTCTTAAACACGAGTGAAGTACTCAACTGTACCACTCTTTTTTTTTTTCTCAAAAATATCCCGCCGCTTTAATAAATTAGAAATGGAACTAGTCAAATTAGTGTGACAGTATAGGGTATGTAGACTGATTGTACCTGACAATACAAAATATATATAAAATGGGAGGGAATACTTGACCCAGGTCTTAAAAAAGCCCTTAGTAAACCCTTGCATTTTTAAGGCCCACATGAGATGATCCAAGGAATAACATTCAGTGAGGATGTTTACTTTATTATAAAGATCATTCTCACACAAAATCAGCTCATTCTAAATTCTCTAGTTCTATCAAAATCTCATCAAGAAATGATCAAATATGCATATCTTTACCGTTGATTATAGTCAACTTTTGATGGGTAAATTTTTTTAGCATAGACAAATTTTTTGTGAGGATGATCTAGATGATGAATTAAACATTCTCATAAAAAATTAGCCCTTAGATCGTACTATATAGTCCCTAAAAATGCAGGGTTTATTAGAAGCTTTTAGCACCTAGAGCAAATAGCCTTCCCAAATAAAATACTGGGGCACATCATCACATAAAGATTGCAGACCACAAAATAGACCCCTCACTCTAAATACTCTTTTGACAAGTCACCACCACCACCACCACCACCACCACCACCACCGATCTCTCAATATCTCACCCCATCACACCATTATTCTCATACATATAATTCTCATCATCCCCAAAATCTCATCTCACATTTTCTCACTCACTCACTCACTCACTCACTTCATTAATTAATTAATCAATTCAATAACTAATTTTGTTTGCTTTTAGATTTCTTCGCAATTTATTGAAAACAAACAATCGGTTACTACTTTTTTCAGTCTTTAACTTTCAACACTTTCGTCTCTCTTCCTATTATCAGTTTTTATCAACTCCTCACTTGCACTCATCAATGCATTTCTCTATCTCTCTGACACTCCCCTGTACTTCATTTTATATATTGACATTGCATGCCCTATCAACTACCTCTCTCACTAATTTTTTCGACCACTAATCTATCTCACCCTCCAAAATAACCTAAAACCCATCTCTTCTTTCTCTCTCTACTTTCTCTCTCTAGAATTTCAACAGAAAAATGAGCTCTGATGAAAGAACTTTCAAGGGCAACAATGAAGAAGAAGAAGAAGATGAAGAGAACAAGAAGAAGAAGAAGAAAGAAGATGAAAAGAAAAACAAAACCCAGAAAGTCTCTTTTCTGAAACTCTTTGCCTTTGCAGATTTCTTAGATTATGTTTTAATGGGTATTGGATCTTTGGGTGCTTGTGTACATGGAGCTTCTGTACCTGTATTCTTTATTTTCTTTGGAAACCTAATAAATGTCATCGGTGTTGCTTACCTTTTCCCAGCTTCTGTTTCACACAAAGTTGCTAAGGTATATTTTTTTTTTTTCAGATCATCATGTCTAATTTTTTGCTCTTAAAATTAATTAATTAAGTACTTAATTTGGTTTTGATTTTTGGGGTTTTGATTAATTTGCAGTATTCGTTGGACTTTGTTTACTTGAGTGTGGTTATAATGTTTTCTTCATGGGCTGGTAAGTAAGTTTGTTTAGTTTTAATTTTAATTAGTTGATTTTGGCGAGGGGTGGATTGTAAATATGTAAAATATTGATATGATGTGTAGAGGTGGCGTGTTGGATGTATACGGGAGAGCGACAAGTGGCAAAGATGAGATTGGCGTACCTGAGATCAATGTTGAGTCAGGATATAAGTCTCTTTGATACTGAAGCTTCAACTGGAGAGGTTATCTCTGCAATTACTACTGACATTATTGTTGTTCAAGATGCCATCTCTGAGAAGGTACTGGGGTTGTTTTGGTCATTTCACATTTTTAAAAAATTATTTTCCTTTTTGATAATATTTAATTTAATTTATGAGTTTGGACTGGGAGCCAAATTTATTTAGGTGAGGATGTTCTTCTCCTCGCATTTATCATCATCACTCAAAATCAGCCTTTGGATTATCCATTTTCATGTAGGTCTTAGAAAAAATCTAAACTATGTCTTGCTTGGTACACCATGAATATTCGCAAATGCAAAAATTTACGGTTCTTGTAAGTGCTAGTTAAAATTTTATAAATTAGAAAAAATAAATAAAATTTTTTAAATTGTTTATTTTGTAAGCCCATTATAAATCCCACCAAATATTTTCGATTACATGCCCTTATCAATTACCTACAAACACATGATGAAATTCACGATCTACCAAGCTGGGCCTAAAATTACAAGCTTGGCTCCTGATTTAACTCTAATTTAATTTTAGATAAAATCACTATGCCTATTTTTATAAGAATCCTTACAAAAGTTCATACAGTATTTCAAATTAAACTGTAGGCCCGCCTTTGGGCCAAGGCCACCAAGGCAGCCACCTTGGGCCCCCACCTTAAAAGGGCCCCAAAACATTGTACACCCCTATTTATGTATGCATGTAATAATATAGTATAGCAAAAGAAATTTCATTAGTTTAATTTATTTAAAACAATAAAACCCAGCCAAAACAGCTTTACAAATAAAAAAATATTGGGCCCTTACCTTCAGGTGTTGTCTCGTTTTTCTCACTTTACCTTCTACCTCTTTTTTTTTTTTTCCGTTCAAACTTACCTTCTGGCTTCCGGCAAGCCCAAGTACTAACATGCTAATAGATATAGCATATTATGCATATAGAAAGGAGCCAAAGGAAAAAAATAAAAGATTCAATTCTTCGTTCAGGTAAAAGTGTAAAATTAAAAAAACCCTAACCTTCTCTCTTTCTCTTCCTAAAATTTTCGTCAATTTATCTCTAGTCTCTCTAACTCTCCCATGATCTTCAATTCTCCAATCAAGTGCAACATACTTTCAACACTCATCCATTGTACCCCAATATTCTTTATGCTTAATAGTGAAATTTTTATTTATCTTTTGTAGCTTTTGTTATAATTGTTATTGTGCATAAGATAATCTACATTGTAATCAGTTCTAATTGAATTTGAAATTCTAAAATTTGGTTATTTTATTTTATTTAGTGTTAAGGAAAAATAAATTATTAAATTTACATCATTAATTAATTGATTGTTAAGGGAAAGCTATGGAAGCAAAGCTTGATTATTCTAGCATAATTGATGATTTTGCAGCAAGGAATGCTAGAAGAACAATATTTAGGTGATCATGTTTTGTCTAATTTTTTGAGTGGTCTTCATTGCAATATGATAATTTTTAGGGTATGACTATAGGCATTGTCACATACATTGACCTTTATTTAGATCTCATATAATTAAGAGGCTTGACAAAAAAAAATTTGGGATTGTTTTTTTTTACATTTACCATTTTTTACTGTTATTATATAGAGGGCCCCATTTCTATGAGTTCGCCTCGGGCCACCAAATCTCAGAGACGGCCCTGCTATGGATGTGGAAGATGTGGAAAGCTCACGGTTCACGAGGAACCCTACAATTCACAATTTTAAATTCATATATTATTGTTATTGAGCTCAATATATTTACAAGATTTTTGTGGAACTCACATGAAGATGAACAAACGGTATGAGGATGACCTCTTCACCATGTTGATTATCTCTATACAAAATCACCTTGTACTGAAACTTCTAATCTTATGAAAAATTGGTTTAAAATTAAGATAAAAATGGTAGGCCCATAAATCACTCAATTTTTATTGGGGTTATAAGTTTTTAGATGATGTGATTTTCAATAAAAATTATCGAGATGGTGAGTAGATCATCGTCAATGGAAATCAGCTATTGGATCATCTCCACCCAAACTCCACAAAAATCTTGTAATGATATTGTATGAATATCTTGCCTCATCATTGTTATGATGATCATTATAACATAAACAATTCTAAGCATAAGCAAAATGACGTTTCTCGTCTTTATAATAGTAATAAAAATCAGGGTTTTTTAGAAAAAAAATCCAAAAACTGGCTTACGTTTAATTTTAATCTCAGCCAAAAATCTATTTTAAATTTAGCCCAAAAATTATTTGCATTTAAAATTGGCTGTGTGGGAAGTTAAATCAACCCTGCATATAAAAATCAAGGGTCCATTTTCTAGTATCCCCTATTTTTGCTAATTTTTTCACTTAACAATTTGCAGGTCGGAAACTTCATGCACTACATAAGCCGCTTTATTGCAGGCTTTGCAATTGGATTTGCTAGGGTGTGGCAAATAAGTCTTGTCACATTATCTATAGTCCCCTTGATTGCCATTGCTGGTGGTGTATATGCATATGTAGCCACAGGTCTTATTGCAAGAGTTAGGAAATCCTATGTGAAGGCTGGAGAAATTGCAGAAGAGGTTAGTTGATCTCTATCTTCAGACTTTGTATGTTAAACTTGGCTAATGGTAATATATAGATTAATGGGTGTTTTCATACTAATGTGTTATTACAATTCTAAGGTGATCGGTAATGTCCGGACTGTTCAAGCATTTGTTGGTGAAGAAAAGGCTGTAAGATCTTACAGGACTGCTCTCTTGAAGACTTACAAGTATGGGAAAAGGGGAGGATTAGCCAAGGGTCTAGGCCTTGGAACATTGCACTGTGTACTCTTCTGTTCATGGGCATTGCTTGTTTGGTTCACTAGCATTGTCGTTCACAAAGGTATAGCAAATGGAGGAGAGTCCTTTACTACCATGCTTAACGTTGTCATCGCTGGCCTGTAAGTCTGTTCTCTGATCTCCTGGTTTTAAAGTAAGATTCTTTATGTTATGAATATCAAGTTTGTTATAACTAAATCATGAAGATTCACTTCAACTACATTAAGTTCTGTATATTTTATTTTTATTTTTTTTATTTTTTTTTTGTGTATAGAATAAAAATCAAGAAATATGTGTTGGAAGAGGTAGTTTTATTTCTTTAGACTTGTTTAAGACTTGAAAAGTTTGATGGGTCCTGGAAAACGAGAGCCGATAAAAATCAAGAAGATGGATTTCATAATTCGATTCTAGAAATGAAACAAGTAGTACTAATTTACTAATCAATTGCAAGATGGAAAGCTGATTGAGCATTTGGGTTTGATAATTATGGTCTCCTGTGCTTCATTTTCAGCATCATTAGGTTCATTGTTAATGAACTTCAAATTTACCTTGAGCATATGAAGATACTTGTTACTAGCTAACAAACCTTACAAGTTTGTTCAAATATTAGTGTGTATGATTGTTTTGCAGTTCACTTGGGCAGGCAGCACCAAATATCTCTAATTTTATCCGAGCAACAGCTGCTGCTTACCCGATTTTTGAGATGATAGAGAGGAAGACAGTTAGCAAATCCAGCTCTGAAATGGGCAGGACACTAGAAAGAGTGGATGGTCACATACAGTTCAAAGATGTATGTTTCAGTTACCCATCACGCCCTGATGTGGTGATATTCGATAAGCTTTGTCTCAATATACCTTCTGGGAAGATCATTGCCCTCGTTGGAGGAAGTGGGTCTGGCAAGAGCACAGTGATCTCATTGATCGAGCGCTTCTATGAGCCTCTTTATGGGAAGATACTATTAGATGGGAATGACATTAGGGAGCTTGAGCTTAAATGGCTTAGGCAGCAAATTGGGTTGGTAAGTCAAGAGCCTGCCTTATTCGCTACGAGCATTCGGGAAAACATCCTGTATGGGAAAGATGATGCCGCAGATGAAGAGATTAATCGTGCTGCAAAGCTCTCTGAGGCAATTTCTTTCATCAACAACCTTCCTGATAGATATGAAACTCAGGTAATGACTTCTTGTACTGTTGTGAGAAATACTGCTCAACATATTTTAACTTACAGAGTTTGGTTAGTTAAGGAACTTGATATCTTTTCTTGTTAAAGAGGAATCGTCTAATAGAACTCGTGTATTGGCATATGCTTGACTATCATAACCATCTGATTTCCGTTAGATGCTAAAACAAATGGACTTAATTATGTTTGCATTGTATTGGTATGATTGTGGTCTCTTTTCATCAGGTGGGAGAGAGAGGGATACAGTTATCAGGTGGACAGAAGCAAAGGATCGCCATATCTCGAGCTATACTGAAAAACCCTTCAATCCTCCTCCTTGATGAAGCAACGAGCGCCCTTGATGCTGAGTCTGAGAAAAGCGTGCAAGAAGCACTCGATCGCGTCATGGTGGGGAGGACCACAGTGGTGGTGGCTCACCGACTTTCCACCATAAGGAATGCAGACATGATCGCTGTCATTCATCAGGGAAGGATTGTAGAGACTGGGAGCCATGAGGAGCTCATGTCAAATCAAAACAGTGCCTATGCTTCTCTTGTTCAGCTTCAAGATTCAGCTACTTTGCAGCGACACCCCTCACTCGGGCCAACCATGGGACGACCACTGAGGTACCTTGATCGGTGTAATGAAACTTGAATCATATGATCTAAAAAAGCTTTGGACCATGTTTTGTAAATTTCCATTCAATTGACTAATATTTTGTTGTTGAAAATCCATAGTTCTACAAAAATGATAGCTAGGTGATTTATTAGATGGTAGGATTTTCCCAACTACTAGGCAGATTTTGTGCTGCATCACATCAATGGTAGGTTGTGCTTCCATTGAACATCATCATCCAATAATATTAAGGCATTCTTGACAGGTCCAAGCTTCTTCAATGAGAACAAATCATTACTTTTTGTTTCCTATAGAATATATACTAATATTGCAAAATAAATAGTCGATATCTATGCTATGTTTATATACATATAGGCATTTTCCCATCATTTTAACATCTGTGCATTCTTTGGCAGCATGAAATATTCGAGAGAGTTATCACGGACGACAACGAGCTTTGGTGCAAGCTTCCATTCTGATAAAGAATCTGTAAACCGTTATGTACCCGATGGGGCTGAGACTGTCAAGCCAGAGCGTGTGTCAATGAGAAGATTGTACGCGATGGCGGCTCCGTACTGGATCTATGGTTTGGTTGGCACCATGGGTGCCATTGTGGCTGGTGCCCAGATGCCGCTTTTTGCTCTTGGGGTCACAGAAGCTCTTGTTGCGTATTACATGGATTGGGACACTACACGCCACGAAATCAAGAAAATCTCACTACTCTTTGTAGGGGGTGCAGTTCTAACTGTAATTGTTCATGCCATAGAGCACCTTTGCTTTGGTATCATGGGGGAACGACTTACTCTTCGGGTGAGAGAGCAAATGTTTTCAGGTAAAATTCTTAGCATCACTATTAGACTCGTATCCATGTTGAGAAAATATACCCTTGTCGTAGGTGATCAATCTACTTAGAGTTTTCTCTCGATTGCGGAATGCAGGATCTTAGAAGAAAATGAATGAATAAATAAATAACACTCACGAAGCAAATAAAGAAGAAATAAATAACTCACATGACACTCAAGATTTATAGAGGTTCGGAGCTAGTCTTACGTCCTCTTTGAGACATACCAAGCCAATCCACTATAAACAAGGAAATACAAGTGTACAAGGAGTTTACACTCACAACCTCTCTTCTCACAAGAGACTACACTCTAGAGACTATCTCAAGAGAGATTACACTCCCTCTATCTCTTCTCTCTCTCCCCCTATCTTAGCTTATAGCTTAACTTAGTACAAATATAATGAAGAAGAAGAGAGCTTATTTATAGGCATATTAGCCTACTAAGACAAAATAGTAGCAGCTGCATGCACCTCCTTTCGGTGGTTGTGCAGCAAACCAAGACTAAAGATGGCTAAACCACCTAACAAAACTATGGGAAGATAACTTTGACTGTTCCTTAAAGTCAAAGAAAGGGGCTCCACTTCTTAACAATCCATGCACCATGCATATGCGCACATTAATGCACATACTGTCTAGCTGGTACTACCCACTTCACATGTCCCACAAGATTTTCCTAGTGAATTTAGATGCATATATGACTCATTTTTTGATTTTCACTTGAACTACAGCAATTTTGAAGAATGAAATTGGATGGTTTGATGATACGAGTAACAACAGCTCGATGCTGTCATCACGTCTAGAAGCTGATGCAACTTTGTTGAAGACAATAGTTGTTGATCGCTCTAGTATACTCATACAAAATATATCTCTTGCCATAACCTCATTTATCATCGCCTTCATCCTCAATTGGAGGATCACGCTTGTTGTGTTGGCCATGTATCCTCTGCTAGTCACTTCACACATCAGTGAGGTTTGCTCCTTTTCCTTAAACATAATATATATGTTTGCATCATAACAAGAGCATTATTCAGGATGGTGCACCCTATTCCAAAATTTTTCATTAATAATAATTGAGGTGTATCATCCTTTATGCCATCCTCCTAATGTCACAGAAACTAGTCATGAAAGGCATCCTTAAAACAAAAGAAGATGTTTTCGTGTTATTGAAGTGAAGAAGTAAAGTGATATTTGTTAATAATGGGCAATTTGTAAAACAACAGAAACTATTTATGAAAGGCTATGGGGGCAACTTGAGCAAGGCCTATCTCAAAGCTAACATGCTTGCTGGTGAGGCGGTAAGCAACATCCGCACGGTCGCTGCTTTCTGTTCGGAAGACAAGGTCATCAGCCTGTATGCCCGTGAGCTTGCCAAACCATCAGAGAGCTCTTTCCGTCGTGGTCAAATGACGGGCATGTTTTATGGTGTCGCACAATTCTTCCTCTTTTCATCCTATGCGCTTGCCTTATGGTACGTGCTTTCACTAGTCTATACTCTATACTAACATAGTGCAGAAATTTGAACGTGGTGAGTTTAATTTTACCAAACTTACATATTACTCTACTTGTATGTTTCTTAAGAAAAATTTATAATTAAAATTGTTAATTCTTTTTCTACTGAAGAGTATATTTTAGCATTTAATGAACTCTAAGAATAAATAACATTAGAAAGTATTATTTAATAAAAAAACTCTTACATTAACTATGCAATAACTCCTACTTTCTTCCCACATTTTACTCCCATTTTTACAAAATAGTATGAGCTTATTGTGTGTATCATAAACATCAGTTTTGCATATCAGACTTTGTAATCAAAATGAACACGTGTCTCCCACTAATCAAATTCTTTCAAGATAAAATGATTGATTAATAGCATATTGCAGTAACTTTTGAATTTAAACAGGTATGGTTCTGTCTTGATGGGGAAGGAGCTTGCCAGCTTTAAATCGGTCATGAAATCGTTCATGGTATTGATCGTAACAGCCTTAGCGATGGGAGAAACACTAGCAATGGCTCCAGACCTCATAAAGGGGAACCAGATGGCTGCTTCAGTCTTTGAGGTTTTGGACAGGAAGACAGAGGTGGTGGGAGATGTTGGAGAGGAAGTGACGAAGGTGGAGGGTACAATTGAGATGAGGGGTGTCAAGTTCAGTTACCCTTCAAGACCAAATGTTGTGATCTTTAAGGATTTTGATATAAAAGTGAGGGCTGGCAAGAGCATGGCATTGGTAGGGTCAAGTGGTTCTGGCAAGAGCTCTGTACTCTCCCTTATACTACGTTACTATGATGCAACAGCTGGCATTGTGATGATAGATGGTGAGTCTTCATTTGTCTAGTATACAACTTTTTATAATTCTATCTTTCGCGAACTAAATCTCTAGTTTGGGTGGTTGAATTGTCTTGGTATGCTCAGGCATGATGGGCGAAACACCACCACCACTTTGAGAGCTAGCAAATGTTCTGATCTATAATAAACCAACTATACATCAACCCAAAATTTCAATCAAAATTTGCACAACAGCAAAGATGTTAAGTTGTTAGCTTCACATGTCAATAAACATCAATTAGAAGATCAGTAGTTTACACAAAACAGCGAGATGTTAAGCTGTTAGCTTCAAATGTCACTAAACATCAATTAGGAGATCATTAGTTTAAGCAATTAATTCCTTAATGACCAGACTCTTCAAGAAATCTAATCATATTAAGAAGTGAGTTCTAGAAGAAAATTTGGTGAAGTTCAGACCAATCCACAACCTTGTCATACATAACCAACAAAAATAGTTGAAAAGGAACAAAACAGAGGAAGAAAGAGTAAAATCTTTAAAGATTTGATGAAAACAAGTACAAAAGGTTACCTGAAAATTTAGAGAAACGTTCAGAAACATCATGAAAATTAAGGTGTATCTGAAAAACGAATAATTCAGAGGACAAATTAAAAGTTGAGACCGAGATACGAATATTTCAGATCTCCAAACAAACACATTTCCAGACATGGGTGCGTGCTCACCTCCTCAGTAAACCTCGGAAGTGTCAGATCAGAGTTGACCAACCAATAAGTATTTCTGATGTAGGTCCCTGAACTTATAAGATACAGTTTTTTCCTTTTCAGATTGACTAATGCATATGATAGATAGTAATGAATCACAAACAACTTGATTGGGATCTTACTCATCTTCTTATTTGACTTCTGATAGTTCAAAAAGGCTAGTTGCTCGACAAGCTTAGGCCAAGAGTCCGACGACTGTTGTTCATTGAAAGTTTGAAATTTACAAAAAGAGCTACAATGCTCCATACTGCTTGGATACATCAGTTATGCTTATGAATTATTATTATAGTATACAACAGAGCACCCATTTGGAGTACCCAAGTATAGTTTAAAAGTGAAAAGAAAAAAAAAAAAACAGAGCACATGATCTCATTTTCCATAATACATTGTTGTGATTCAATTTGGAGCTTACGCTTCACACAACAGTGGATGCAAGTCAATCTTTTGGAGTATAAGCTTTCTCAGATAAATGCAGTCTGGGGAGGACCTGATCATTAAACTTCTCTGTGCTCAACCTCTTCTCCGGACTTTTGTTTCTGAATGAAATACAACTTTAGCATCTCAAAAAGAATCTTATAGGCCCTGCTTCTGCATCTGCAGTTATTCCCGGTCAAATTGATAAATCAGCTGCTTGGTATGGTATTCCTCTGCTAGTTAGGATACCTATGGCCCTGTTTGTCCATGCAAACTACCACTGCCACAGCTGTGGTAATTTGCATTATGCAAATTTTCCCTGCATACCAAGCAGGGCCATAGTGTAAGCTTTCAGTGATTTTGTAGTGAAGAGAGCTTTTATTTATTTGATAGATGGTCAGTCTTTGTTCGTCTTACATATTACTTACCATAAGAGAACTAGCTAGCTTCAAACCCTGTCTTTAATTATGGACTAATAATTGCACCGTAATAGGTTGCCCTAATTTTCTCTTTCAAACTTTATATTCTGTTGGTTAAAGAATTCTTAATTTGTTTTCATTCAGTGTATTCCGAGCTAAGCCTCCTCCAACTTTAGGAAAAGTTTTATCTAATTGCAATTTCTATGAACTCTTACAGGAAAAGATATAAAGAAACTAAGGTTGAAGTCACTTCGGAAACATATTGGCCTTGTCCAACAAGAACCGGCATTATTTGCTACATCGATCTACGAAAACATTCTTTATGGTAAAGATGGATCCTCAGAGTCAGAGGTCATCGAGGCTGCTAAACTTGCTAATGCACACACCTTCATCAGTGGCCTTCCTGAGGGCTACTCAACAAAGGTGGGTGAGCGAGGGGTGCAATTATCAGGAGGTCAAAAACAACGGGTTGCCATTGCAAGAGCTGTTCTGAAGAACCCAGCAATCTTGCTACTCGACGAAGCCACCAGCGCACTTGACGTTGAATCAGAACGTGTTGTGCAACAAGCTCTTGACAGACTAATGAAGAACAGAACTACAGTCATTGTGGCGCATAGGTTGTCTACTATCAAGAATGCAGATCAGATCTCTGTTTTGCAGGATGGGAAGATCATCGAGCAAGGTAACCATTCTTCTCTAATAGAAAACAAGAACGGGCCATATTATAAATTAGTTAATTTACAACAACAGCAACAGCAACAGCAACATTAACCATAACACACTAACCGGAAAACAGATGGAGGGGGTACTTTGTATGATAGTATCGCCATCTTTTTTCCATTTTTACTTTTTGTTTCTACTGTAATATCTTATATATAAATGGATTGTTGGTGAATTAATAACATTGATTGTTTTTCTGAGCAGACAATAATTATAAATGATGGAAATGCTGTACAAGATTAACTTCAGTCTCTTTATGTTTCTTAAATTTGGTGACAAATAACATATTTTATCGGTTATATAGAAGTGATCATTACACAAATCAGTTGTGTTATGCAGAAAAATGATACATGTCTATCAAAGCCAATGCCTCAATGGCAACAAATGAATGCAGAAAATGATTTGCGTTGTTGTTCGGTTTGTGTTATTGATGTCAATAACAACTACTTACAGCTACATTGACGTCTGATACCGACCAAGAACTCCTAATAAATTGATAACAAACAAGAACTAACCATAAATTGTACTATGCTAGTCTTATAGAAATACAGGTGCAAGGAGTTTAAAAATATGGGGAGATGGATGTTGAAAACTAGCTTCTACATATGTCGGTCGACGTGCTAGACAAGGACAAGTATGGCCATACAGTTAGAGAAGTTATTGTTTTAGCAAGCTGCTAGTTACAGAAGGTATAGTTTTTATACAAATCGTGGTATTAAGGGAATCAGGTTATGAGGCCATAAAGAGACAACGACATGAGGGAGTTGCATTCCTGCCTTCAGAAAGTCGCCCACATGTCAGTGTTGCACTTTGGATCTGCTTTGACAGATATTCTGCCGCTAAATCAATAATATCTTAGGCGTAGAGATCACATTAATTTCGCTAAATCAAATACCATCATAATAGGCTAAAAAAACAGGCAATGAACAACCATAAAAAGTGCCATCTCTACAAACATTTCACAGTTCTTGTTGAATCTTGACCCAAATCAACATATTTATTAGTAAACATTTCAGAATTCTTCGGGACGGGATTGTCGATGGTGTAGAGGTGAACGGCCTCTTCAGCCTGTTCGACAATGTAATCGATATAAATTGACCATATAAATTAAACCTGATTTGGACTTTAAGATTGAAATTTTATGTGATTATGGAGCTCGATTGGTATTGTCTCGCTTGCTAAGGGTCACTTTCAATCCATGTTTCATGTACATGGTCAGTGCCAACTTGGGCCTTACTACATGATTCTCCACCACCTTGACTTGATAACGGTAAATGATAGAGGCAGCGACAAATTTCATTTGATAATAAGCGAAGTCCTTCCCTAAGCAAAGCCTTGGACCGCCATTGAACGCCGTGAACTTGTATGCCGATTCGCTCGTAAATTGTCCATCTCTTAACCATCTGTCTGGCCTATACTCTCTGCAATCCTTTCCCCATATACTTTCCATCCTTCCCATTGCATAAATAACGTATACAACCTTTGTTCCCTTCTTTAGTATGGTACCATCAGGGAACTCATCATCTTCAACTACCTGATATCAAAAGAACATGATGTATATATATTGAACTAAAAAAACTAGCTAGCTTTTGTTTCTTCCAACAATACAATACATATTGAAAGGAAAGAAAGAAAAAAAAAATCGAAGTAGAAGAAGCTACAATTAACTATATATACCTCCTTTTGATCCAACGGGACAGAAGGATACAGCCTTAGAGACTCTGATAGAGCTGCTTGTAAATAATCCATCTTCTTCACCTCCTCATGCCTAAATACAACAGATCCATTCTTACTCTCCTCCTTGTTGGTATTCTCTCTTTCGGCAATTATACCATGGATCTCTTTGAGAATTCGATTCGCAACAGTGGGGTTCTGATCAAGCAACCAGAAGAACCAACTCAATGCAACTGATGAAGTATCTCTCCCAGCAAGAATTATGTTAACACAAATATCTCGCAAGAATTTGTCTGAGAATGGCTTCCCTTCATTGTCTTTTAGTTGCATAAACACGGTTAAAAGATCCCATCTCGATGTCTTATCATTAGAATCCAATAAGAGCTCTTTCTTCCTTTTATGAATCACTTCTGTAGCAAACTTATCTACTTCACATATTGATCTCTTAAGCTTCCTCTCCACACCCATGTTTAGATACTTCATGACCTTCGAAATATATGTGGGTGTAACGAAGCGTAAAAGAGTAGCCTCCGTCGCATCCTCAAAAGCCCGAGCAAATGGTATTTCAGGCAAACCCAGTCTAAGGCAACCAGGATCAACACCAAAGGCTATCATGCAGACATTATCAAATGTAAGCCTTAAAAGAACGTCTTGTAAGTCAATGGGGACAGACTGTTTGATGGAATCCTCAAAGACAGGCAAAAGACGAGAATGAACAAGTTCAATCATTGACTCGGTTTTCATGTTACGAAAAAACTCAGGGGAGTGGAACACAATACTGGTGGTCTTTCTCTGTTGACGCCAAATCTCCCCGTTGGCGCTAAATATGCCATCACCAAGGAGCTCATCTACTGTGGTCCGGAAGAAGTCACCCTTGGGAAAATTAGAGAACTTGGTCTTAAGAAGGTGCTCTACATTATGGGGATCAGCTGTAACGACATAATTCAGACTAAATCCATTATACGTAAATGCAGAGTCTTGCTGGTGAAGTACATTGGTGAGCCATTCGTAAAAGTTGGCAGTACGTAAGCCGATTAGTGCCGACGGTAACATACCGACAAATGGCCAAACGGGTAGGCCATGCCATTTTCGTTGCCTAAGAGAATGTATGGATACAAAAATTACAAGAGCGACGAAGAGTTCAAGCAATTGGACCTCCGGCACAAGTAAGAGTAGTCGGGAACTGACAATTCCGGTGAATTCCCCAGAGGAGAGGATTGTTTGATTGGTAGGACTCATAGTGTTGATGGGGAAAAAAGGATGTTGTCAACTTGTCAGGGAGCGATAAGTTTTTTTTTCTTTTTCTTTTTGGATCGTGAGGGGAAACTGGAGAGACGTGATTAGTACTTTATTGAATGCGTGGTGGATGATTAATTGTTATTGGTGTATGAGGTGTAAATTTCTAGAGTGTGCTTAGAAAGACGCCCAAAAATATATTTAAATGAGAAGGTCTTAAAGTCAACTCATTTTTTGTGGGTATAATGCGGGGCATTCCATCCATCTGAAAAGTATATTCCCAAAGTTGTAAGATTAACTAGGTATTTCCCCGTGCCTCCGGCACGGGTCAATACCTCGTTTGCCTCTTCACACGCATTACGTGCGTATTTTTTTGACAAATTAATTGTCCCTCTTCTCCATACGTACATGTAGATTTAATGCACATATTTCACGATCATCTACCCCCACCACAGCCACCACCACCGCCTACATATAATCTTTTTATATTGTCTTCATCCGAACACTAATGTTCAAATTTTTATTTTTCAGATTTATAGTTTAATCGGTAGAGGTGTTATTGACGGTGATAGCGGTGTAACAAAAATGACAAATCCCTTCCCCCTAGTAAAATGACCTTCCCCCAATAGCGGTGTTATTGACGGAAAGAGAAAGAAAAAGGATAGATTAGACCACTTTAGTTGTAAAACTTTCATAAAGCTGTGTAAGCCTAAAGAACACGTCCCATCTCTCAAAAAGCTGACCCAGAATTTGACCACACTTCCCATATTTCTTAATAGCAAGTATCTCTCAAGAAAGAGAAATAAATGTTTTCCCAATCTTAAGAAACCCATATTTCCTACCCAAAGAGAGATGCAGAACAGGAGATACGGCCATGAAAACGAACCATAAAAACTTCTCCAATCTTGGAACACCCCATATTCCTACTAATAAACTACATCAAAATACAAATAAATCAAAACCTATTTTTAAAAAAATATAAGGAGTAAAATTGTCTTGGTACACATCAATGCTTTTCTTAGGTATTTTCAAGATCTTTAAGCTGAATGTAACATAGGAAAGTGAAAATATTGGGAATAACATCTTGTACTGTGTGAAATATCAACATCTTAGGCCATGCATCTACTATACAAATAGAAGTTCAAAAAGACAAAGATGGATCTCAAAGTAACGATAAACATGGAACATCCATTTCTCAGACATTTTCTAAAAACAAAATTACATTATATAAATATGAGAAATTATAGGGCATATAAATTATTTTCAAAAAACAAAATTACATTAATTACCATTTTCAGCCCATGAAGAAGATTACAGTATATAAATAACATAAAATAATAACGAAAAAGGAAAAAAATTTAGCTAAAACAAAGGTGAGCAACAATAACCTTTTATTCTAGCCAACACATTTTTTTTCTTCTCATCCTTCTTCCAGATATGGAACCCCTCAATCTATATATCATAGACACCCAAACAACCTGAAACAAAAACGAAAACAACACCCCAAATGTCTTTGGTGTGTATAATGTATTTAGGGTGTGATTATGTTCACCTACACTTGTTCTCTTTTAATCTTCAAAATAAACTGCAAAAAATAACAAAAAAAAACTGAAATCCATTGAGAAATGTGTACCAAACTACTGATAAACCTCAACAAAGAAAAATGGACTGCCATAAAGACCATCTGCATCAAAGAATANAATAACACCTCTACCGATTAAACTATAAATCTGAAAAATAAAAATTTGAACATTAGTGTTCGGATGAAGACAATATAAAAAGATTATATGTAGGCTGTGGTGGTGGCTGTGGTGGGGGTAGATGATGGTGAAATATGTGCATTAAATCTACATGTACGTATGGAGAAGAGGGACAATTAATTTGTCAAAAAAATACGCGCGTAATGCGTGTGAAGAGGCAAACGAGGTATTGACCCGTGCCGGAGGCACGGGGAAATACCTAGTACTTTCATTACGGTAAAATAGACTTTTTTTAGCTACCTATTAACGTTCGTTACATTTTTTGGATGGTCAACTGGGTCAACCGTCGTCTCAGGACCCAGACTCTAACATGGACATATCCAGGATCCTCAGCCTAATATTGAACTTTTTCTGGGACCCTAATACTAATTAGCCC